>JAXCGZ010018170.1:0-5000 GCA_037179515.1 Halocaridina rubra | reverse complement strand
CCTCTGTTCCCTTCCTTCTAAGTAAGTTTTTATCCATTCCAAGACATTTCCACCTATTCTAGCCATTGATTGCAGCTTCCTAATAAGTCTCCCATGTGGAACAGTGTCAAACGCTTTCTGGAAGTCTAGGAATATGCAATCTGCCCAGCCCTCTCTTTCCTGTAAGATTTGGCTTACCTCATCATAAAATTCTAATAAGTTTGTTACTGTTGATCTTCCTTCTCTGAAGCCATGTTGCCTCACTGACAAAAAGTTGAAGGATTCCAAGTGAAGAGAGATATGTTTCCTTAGTAGTTTCTCCATAACTTTGCAAACTATGCTGGTCAAGGAAACTGGTCTATAGTTCAGAGCCGTATCCCTCCTTCCCTTTTTGAAGATAGGTATCACATTTGCTTGTTTCCAGCATATTGGAATCTCCCCCGACTCCAATGACTCCTTAAATATGATACTTAGTGCCACTGATATTGTGTTTGCGCATTTTTTAAGCACATGAGGGGATATGTCATCAGGACCTGTAGCTTTATGAACATCTAAATCCATCAGCGCTTTGCATACCTCTGTGGCTGTAAGGTTGATGTTCTCTAATACCGGCCCTTGAGCTTCTATCACTGCAATCTGAGGGGGTGGGGTATTTTCTACTGTAAATACTGACTGAAACTCCTTGTTCAATTCTTTGCAGATCTCTTCGTCCGTCTCAGTGATGCTTCCATCCGCTCTCTTTAGCCTTAAAACCTGTTCTTTTACCTTCAGTTTTCCTCTGATAAAGCTGTGGAAAAGCTTGGGATTTTCTTTCGCCTTCCTGGTGATGTCCCTCTCATAATCTTTCTCTGCCTCTCTCCTTTTACTTAGGTAGTCATTTCTTGCTCTTTTGTAGGTTTGCCAGGCATTTATGTTTTTTCTCCTCCTATACCTTTTCCAGCATTTGTCTCTCCACTCCTTAGCTCTTTTACACCAATTATCGAACCATTTCTCTCTGGCATGAATTACACCTACTTTGGTGACAGGTATGCAGCAATCTACAATCTTCCCATATTTCTCACAAAAGATGTCATACATTTCTTGTACAGATTTGTTGTAAAATAAGGTTCTCCAGTCAATAACTGCAAAAAGCTCATTCATTTTGATGTAATCTCCTTTCTGATAGTTCCTCCTCATGTCCTCAGTGCCTCTACTCTCAGGAAGAATGTCTTCAATGATATACTCCATCAACAACACACAGTGGTCACTCTTTCCAATTGGTGGTTCATACTCAATATTTTCAATATCCAACACATTATCTGTGAACACCAGATCAAGTAGTGATGGCTCATCCCCACCCCTGGCTCTTGTTGGTTCCATTACATGTTGGTGTAGGAAATTCCCTTGTACGCAATCTAGGAATCTTGCCCCAAAGGAGTCCTCACCACTGTGTGGGTCAAGATTTATCCAATCTATCTCTTTATGATTAAAGTCTCCCATAATCAAAATCCTACATTTTTTCTCCCGCGCCATGTTAACAACTGAGTTTATGACTTCAATCGTACCTATATGACTTTCCTCATAAATTTCAAGCCTATTTTGGTTCCTTGGTGGGTTGTATACAACAGTTATTATAATGCTCTCTGACCCAGTATTTATGCGAGCAACAAGAAATTCCCTGAACTCACTTTCTATAGCCAAGTTTATCTCTTCAACTTGAATCCTCTCACTTATGAGCAGTGCTATCCCTCCACCAGTCCTCTCAGATCTTTCGACCCTTAGTATTCTGAAGCCCTTAGGAAAAACTGTGACACTGTTTATGTCCTCACTCAACTTAGTCTCTGTAATTGCTACTATATCTGCCTTACTGTTGTGAATCCTATCTTTTAATTCTACTGCCTTACCAGCTAATCCATCAGCATTTGTGTATAACAATCTTAATGAGGCCCCATCCCCTGATCTTCTGTCATTATCTTCTTTATCTCCCCTTTGTCTGGAAGTATTCCGTAACGAAAATTTTTCTTCTCTTCTTCATTTCTTTCATCATTTAACCTTCTTGCCTCTTGCAACAAGTTTTTGATCTTTCCCATCTCTTCCTGTGTTCTGTATCGTCTAATGAACACTTCTTTGCATTCTTGAAGGTCTTTTAGACTTTTTTTTCTCAACAATATTTCCCTACATGTCTCCCCTCTCTCAAAGGTTACTTTTGTTGGTCTCGGCTTTCCTTCCCTCGAATATTTACCTAGTTGGTGTATGTTTACAATATCCTCAGGACCACATACTACTCCAAGCTTTCTTATCAGGTCTACAACCCTAGCTTTATTTTCTTCAAGTCTCCCCTGCCATGTTGGCTCCTGGGATTCACTTATGCCTGAGATTACCACTGTCTTCTCCTTATCAAGTGCCTGTCTGATAAGTGGGTTTGCCCTTTCCATCACAACGTCTTTCATTTTTTCGATTACTGTCTCTTTATAGTCAACTGTTTGTATGTTTTCCAGTGCCACCACCTTTACAGCCTCTTTTACTGCCACATTCCCCTTTAGTGCATCAGCAAAGGACGTTTTCATGGCATCATTTTCCATATTCAGCTCCTGGAACTCTTTTCTGAACTGTTCAATGTTTTCCTTAATCTGAACATTCCAAGCAGCAATCTCGTCTCTCTCAGAAGATAGCAGTGAACTAACATCTAATTCCTTTAGGTTGTCATTTAGCTGTTTGTTTTTATCTTCTTGATTAGAAATTCTAGATTCTAGTTGACTCTTTTCCCCTTCCAGCTTCTTTATTCTTTTTTCTAGTTCCTTTCTCTCCTGCCCTTGTGCTTTATTTGCTTCCTCCAAAGATCTTATTTGTTCTCTGAGTGTTTCATTCTCTTTCATTTCTCCATCCATATTCCGAATTTTATCATCAAGGCTTGTAACCATTTCCTCTAACTTCTTGATTCTCTGTTTAAGTCCTCTGATGACTACCCCTTCTCCCGCCCCATGGGTGGGAGAGGTTTGGGACAGAGATGGCTTCATTTTTAAGTTCTCCCTCTCACAGAATATAGAAAGAAGACGAGAAAGAGGAAAAAAAAAGAAAAAAAAAAGAAAAGAGAAAAACTTCTAATTTACCTTCACACAGAATTTTTATATCTCCATATAAGTGCTATTTAGTGACTCAGTTTGTCTCCTTTCTGGTAACACACATCTTAACTTAAAAACTTGACCATGGTAATTTACGTATAAAAAGAAAAAGAAAAACAAAAGTCAAACCTGAAGGAAAATTCGAATTTGTGTTCGAGGTGGCACCCACCTGTTTCTGTTATATATTCTTCCTAACTGATAAACTGACTTGCTAACCAAGATATGTTATCACGGGATTTAGACTTTACATTTAACTCAATATATATACAAAATAACAAAATAGCAAACGAGAAAGCTAAAAGAAAAGCAAAAAAAAAAAATGAAGAAAATAGGACTGCTGTACTACTTGGCAACTTAACTCAGTACTGTTGACGGGTGGGTATTTGGTAATTTTTTTTTCTTTTATTATTCAATTTTTTCGTGTATCAAACTAACTAACTAGTTAATATAAATGGGAAGGATACTGTTTTTAACAATATATAGAACCACAGGATCAGGTAAAACGGCTCAAGAGCTTTCCCCAGTTTACACAAAAAATTAGGTAATGTGGTGTGAGGCTCCACGTCTGGCAACTCTTCTAGATTTCCCTCAAGGCAGAAACTGGACGGCAGCTTCTCTCTCTTCTCACGAAAAAGTTCTCAATTTTTTTCCTTTAATATGAACAGTCTCGCCTTACAACAAATATTAGTTTTTGTACTCACAATACTCTGCACGATTTCATATTTTTGGAAATTATGGTAAAGTATATATATATATATATATATATATATATATATATATATATATATATATATATATATATATATATATATATATATATATATATGTGTGTATATATGTATATGTATAACCAAGCAAGCACATTACATATGTGAAAACATGAATCATTTTTTTTTACCCCGACCGGGACTCGAACCTAGGACTTATAATTACTAAGTCAAGGTGCTACCAACTACACACCACAGAAGGTATAAAAGGAATCCAACCTTATAGCTTATATCTGCTATGCTTGGGGATGAACGCATTCTATCTCAATGCCACTATGTTCATATTACAGATTCCCCAACCTCACTCGTGGCTTCATTTTAGCATTTAATTCAATTCCCGATCTCATTCGGGCCATGAAATAACCAAGCAAGCACATTACATATGTGAAAACATGAATCATTTTTTTACCATGACCGGGACTCGAACCTAGGACTTATAATTACTAAGTCAAGGTGCTACCAACTACACACCACAGAAGGTATAAAAGGAATCCAACCTTATAGCTTATATCTGCTATACTTAGGGATGAACGCATTCTATCTCAATGCCACTATGTTCATATTACAGATTCCCCAACCTCACTCGTGGCTTCATTTTAGCATTTAATTCAATTCCCGATCTCATTCGGGCCATGAAATAACCAAGCAAGCACATTACATATGTGAAAACATGAATCATTCTTTTTACCCCGACCGGGACTCGAACCTAGGACTTATAATTACTAAGTCAAGGTGCTACCAACTACACACCACAGAAGGTATAAAAGGAATCCAACCTTATAGCTTATATCTGCTATACTTAGGGATGAACGCATTCTATCTCAATGCCACTATGTTCATATTACAGATTCCCCAACCTCACTCGTGGCTTCATTTTAGCATTTAATTCAATTCCCGATATCATTCGGGCCATGAAATAACCAAGCAAGCACATTACATATGTGAAAACATGAATCATTTTTTTTTTACCCCGACCGGGACTCGAACCTAGGACTTATAATTACTAAGTCAAGGTGCTACCAACATAGTGGCATTCAGATAGAATGCGTTCATCCCTAAGTATAGCAGATATAAGCTATAAGGTTGGATTCCTTTTATACCTTCTGTGGTGTGTAGTTGGTAGCACCTTGACTTAGTAATTATAAGTCCTAGG
>JAXCGZ010018169.1:0-24330 GCA_037179515.1 Halocaridina rubra | reverse complement strand
CTTAGTGATACTTAGCATACCTGTCCTTAAAACTATGGACTGAGTTAGCATTAACTACCTCCTCGCTAAGAAAATTCCAATTATCAACTACTCTTACACTCAAAAAGTACTTCCTTACATCCTGCAAAAAAGTTTTCTTACAGAGCTTCAAACTATGACCTCTAGTTCTAGAGCCTGCCATATCAAAATATCGATCCCTATTCACTCTATCATAACCATGAAGGAATTCAAAGACTGTCACCATATCCCCCTCAATCTTCTAGCTTCGAGTGATGGTAAGTCTAATTCCCTCAGCCTCTCATCATAACTGAGATTGCGTATTTCTGGCACCAGTTTCGTGGCATGTCTTTGAACTTTTTCAAGCTTAGCTATGTGCTTTTCCAACTGTGGATTCCAAAAGGGGGCTGCATATTCAAGTTTTGGCCTCACATAAGTTACATAAGTATTTCTGAACATTTCCTCGTCCAGGTGCCTGAAGGCTACCCTTACATTTAATAAAAAAGCATATGCTGGCCTTACTATGCCATTTATTTGTATTTCTGGAGACAAATCTGCTAGTATGTTTACTCCTAGATCTCTCTCATTTTCTGTCTCTTGAAGTTTTACTCCTGCCACTGAGTAGTCAAGCTTGGGCCTTCTTGCACTTGTACCCATTCTCATTACCTTACATTTTGAAGTATTAAATTTCATAAGCCACTTTTCTGACCACTCATGCAGACTATTTAGATCTTCCTGAAGTTCTCTACCATTGTTCTCGTTTCTTACTTTTTTCACAATCTTTGCATCATCTGCAAACATATTCATGAATGAATTTACAGACTCTGGTAGGTCATTTACATATACAAGGAACAAAAGTGGCCCTAAAACTGAACCCTGTGGAACTCCACCACTAACTCTTCTCCTTTATATTTTATGCCTACATCAACACTGAATAATCTTGGATATTCATTACACACCTCTTATTATCCCCTCACTTCTGACAAGTCATTACACTCTCCATCTCTGTTACTTTTCACTTAATGTATTCTTCGTGCCCAGGCTCGGTGGGGGCTGTTTTATTATTTTTTTTTTTGGCCCGTCCTGGTGTCACAATCATAAAAAAGAAAAAAATATCAGACTCTGTTCCCTTCCTTCTAAGTAAGGTTTTATCCATTCCAAGACATTTCCACCTATTCTAGCCATTGCTTGCAGCTTCTTAATAAGTCTCCCATATGGGACAGTGTCAAATGCTTTCTGGAAGTCTAGGAATATGCAATCTGACCAGCCCTCTCTTTCCTGTAAGATTTGGCTTACCTCATCATAAAATTCTAATAAGTTTGTTACTCTTGAGCTACCTTCTCTGAAGCCATGTTGTCTCACTGACAAAAAGTTGAAGGATTCCAAGTGAAGAGATATATGTTTCCTTAGTAGTTTCTCCATAACTTTGCAAACTATGCTGGTCAAGGAAACTGGTCTATAGTTTAGAGCTGTATCCCTCCTTCCCTTTTTGAAGATAGGTATCACTTTCGCTTGTTTCCAGCATCTTGGAATCTCCCCTGACTCCAGTGACTTTTTAAATATGATACTTAGTGCCACTGATATTGAGTTTGCGCATTTTTTAAGTACATGAGGGGATATATCATCAGGACCTGTAGCTTTATGGACATCTAACTCCATCAGCGCTTTGCATACCTCTGTGGCTGATAGGCTGATGTTCTCTAATACTGGCCCATGAGCTATCTCTGCAATCTGAGGGGGTGGGGTATTTTCTACTGTAAATACTGACTGAAACTCCTTGTTCAATTCTTTGCAGATCTCTTCATCCATCTCAGTGATACTTCCATCCGCTCTCTTAAGCCTTAAAACCTATTCTTTTACCTTCAGTTTTCCTCTAATAAAGCTGTGGAAAAGCTTGGGATTTTCTTTAGCCATCATGGTGATGTCCCTTTCATAGTCTCTCTCTGCCTCTTTTCTTTTACTTAGGTAATCATTTCTTGCTCTTTTGTAGGTTTGCCAGGCATTTATGTTTTTTTTCCCACTATACCTTTTCCAGCATTTGTCTCTCCATTCCTTAACTCTTTTACACACATTATCGATCCATTTCTCTCTGGCATGAATTACACCTACTTTGGTGACAGGTATGTAGCAATCTACTATCATCCCATATTTCTCACAAAGATGTCGTACATTTCTTGTACATTGTTTTAAAATAAGGTCCTCCAGTCAATAACTGCAAAAAGCTCCTTCACTTTGATGTAATCTCCTTTCGGATAGTTCCTCCTCATGTCCTCAGTGCCTCTTCTCTCAGGCACAATATCTTCAATGATATACTCCATCAAACACACAGTGGTCACTCTTTCCAATTGGTAGTTCATACTCAATTTTTTCAATATCCAACACGTTATCTGAGCATACTAGATCAAGTAGTGATGGCTCATCCCCACCCCTTGCCCTCGTTGGTTCGAGTAAATGTTGGTGTAGGAAATTCCCTTGTACGCAATCTAGGAATGTTGCCCCGATTGAGTCCTCAACACTGTGTGGGTCAAGATTTCCAATCTATCTCTTTATGATTAAAATCTCCATAATCAAAATCCTACATTTTCTCTCCCGTGCCATGTTAACAACTGAGTTTATGACTTCAATAGTACCTACATGACTGTCCTCATAAACTTTTAGCCTATGTTGGTTATATACAAGTTATTATAATGCTCTCTGACCCAGTATTTATGCGAGCAACAAGAAACTCCTTGAACTCACTCTCTATAGCCAAGTTTATTTCTTCAACCTGAATCTTTTCACTTATGAGCAGTGCTATCTCACCACCAGTCCTCTCATCTTTCAACCCTTAATATTCTGAAGCCCTTAGGAAAAACTGTGACACTGTTTATGTCCTCACTCAACTTAGTCTCTGTAACTGCTACTATATCTGCCTTACTGTTGTGAATCCTATCTTTTAATTCTACTGCCTTACCAGCTAATCCATCAGCAATTGTGTATAACATTCTTCATGAGGCCCCATCCCCTGAGCTTCTGTCATTATCTTCTTTATCTCTCCTCTGTCTGGAAGAACTCTGAAATTAAAATTTTTCTTCTCTTTTTCATTTCTTTCCTCATTTAACCTTCTAGCCTCTTGCAACAAGTTTTTGATCCTTTCCATCTCTTCCTGTGTTCTGTATTGTCTAATAAACACTTCTTTGAATTCTTGAAGGTCTTTTAGACTTTTTTTCCTCATCAATATTTCTCTACATGTGTCTCTTCTCTCAAAGGTTACTTTTGTTGATCTCTGCTTTCCCTCCCTCGAATATTTACCTAGTTGGTGAATGTCTAAAATATCCTCAGGCCCACAAACTACTCCAAGCTTTCTTATAAGGGCTACAATCCTAGCTTTATTTTCTTCAAGTCTCCCCTGCCATATATATATATATATATATATATATATATATATATATATATATATATATATATATATATATATATATATATATATATATATATATATATATATATATATATATATATATATATGTGTGTGTGTGTGTGTGTGTGTGTGTGTGTGTGTGTGTGTGTGTGTGTGTGTGTGTGTGTGTGTGTGATTACCTAATTGTGTTTACGGGAAAGAGCTCAAAGCTCGTATCTTCCCATCTCCTGATCGGTTCCATTTTATACTTAGTGATACTTATCATACCTGTCCTTAAAACTATGGATTGAGATAGCATTAACTACCTCCTCGCTTAGCCAATTCCAATTATCAACTACTCTTACACTGAAAAAGTATTTCCTTTGTGTGAATGTGATTACCTAATTGTGATTACCTAATTGTGTTTACGGGAAAGAGCCCGAAGCTCGTATCTTCCCGTCTCCTCATCGGTTCCATTTTATACTTAGTGATACTTATCATACCTGTCCTTAAAACTATGGATTGAGATAGCATTAACTACCTCCTCGCTTAGCCAATTCCAATTATCAACTACTCTTACATTGAAAAAGTATTTTCTTACATCCTGCAAAGAAGCTTTCTTACAAAGCTTCAAACTATGACCTCTAGTTCTAGAGCCTGCCATATCAAAATATCGATCCCTATCCACTCTATCATAACCATGAAGGAATTTAAAGACTGTCACCATATCCCCCCTCACTCTTCTAGCTTCGAGTGATGGGAAGTCTAATTCCCTCAGCCTCTCATCATAACTGAGATTGCGTATTTCTGGCACCAGTTTCGTGGCATGTCTTTGAACTTTTTCAAGCTTAGCTATGTGCTTTTTCAAGTGCGGATTCCAAAAGGGGGCTGCATATTCAAGTTTTGGCCTCACATAGGTTACATAAATATTTCTGAACATTTCCTTGTCCATGTGCCTGAAGGCTACCCTTACATTTGATAAGAATGCATATGCTGCCCTTACTATGCCATTTTTAATGTATTTCTGGAGACAAATCTGCCAGTATGTTTACTCCTAGATCTCTCATTTTCTGTCTCTTGAAGTTGTACTCCAGCCACCGAGTAGTCAAGCTTGGGCCTTCTTGCACTTGTACCCATTCTCATTACCTTACATTTTGAAGTATTGAATTTCATAAGCCACTTTTCTGACCACTCATGCAGATTATTTAGATCCTCCTGAAGTTCTCTACCATTGTTCTCGTTTTTTACTTTCTTCACAATCTTTGCATCATCTGCAAACATATTCATGAATGAATTTACAGACTCTGGTAGGTCATTTACATATACAAGGAACAAAAGTGGCCCTAAAACTGAACCCTGTGGAACTCCACTACTAACTCTTCTCCATTCAGACACTGAGTGTCTTACTCTAACCCTCTGTTCCCTTCCTTCTAAGTAAGGTTTTATCCATTCCAAAACATTTCCACCTATTCTAGCCATTGATTGCAGCTTCCTAATAAGTCTCCCATGTGGAACAGTGTCAAACGCTTTCTGGAAGTCTAGGAATATGCAATCTGCCCAACCTTCTCTTTCCTGTAAGATTTGGCTTACCTCATCATAAAATTCTAATAAGTTTGTTACTGTTGATCTACCTTCTCTGAAGCCATGTTGCCTCACTGACAAAAAGTTGAAGGATTCCAAGTGAAGAGAGATATGTTTCCTTAGTAGTTTCTCCATAACTTTGCAAACTATGCTGGTCAAGGAAACTGGTCTATAGTTCAGAGCCGTATCCCTCCTTCCCTTTTTGAAGATAGGTATCACATTTGCTTGTTTCCAGCATCTTGGAATCTCCCCTGACTCCAGTGACTTTTTAAATATGATACTTAGTGCCACTAATATTGAGTTTGCGCATTTTTTAAGCACATGAGGGGATATGTCATCAGGACCTGTAGCTTTATGAACATCTAAATCCATCAGCGCTTTGCATACCTCTGTGGCTGTAAGGTTGATGTTCTCTAATACCGGCCCTTGAGCTTCTATCACTGCAATCTGAGGGGGTGGGGTATTTTCTACTGTAAATACTGACTGAAACTCCTTGTTCAAAGCTTTGCAGATCTCTTCATCCGTCTCAGTGATGCTTCCATCCGCTCTCTTTAGCCTTAAAACCTGTTCTTTTACCTTCAGTTTTCCTCTGATAAAGCTGTGGAAAAGCTTGGGATTTTCTTTAGCCTTCCTGGTGATGTCCCTCTCATAGTCTCTCTCTGCCTCTCTCCTTTTACTTAGGTAGTCATTTCTTGCTCTTTTGTAGGTTTGCCAGGCATTTATGTTTTTTCTCCTCCTATACCTTTTCCAGCATTTGTCTCTCCACTCCTTAGCTCTTTTACACTCATTATCGAACCATTTCTCTCTGGCATGAATTGCACCTACTTTGGTGACAGGTATGCAGCAATCTACTATCTTCCCATATTTCTCACAAAAGATGTCATACATTTCTTGTACAGATTACTCTCAGGAAGAATATCTTCAATGATATACTCCATCAACAACACACAGTGGTCACTCTTTCCAATTGGTGGTACAAACTCAATTTTTTCAATATCCAACACATTATCTGTGAATACTAGATCAAGTAGTGATGGCTCATCCCCACCCCAGGCCCTCGTTGGTTCCATTACATGTTGGTGTAGGAAATTCCCTTGTATGCAATCTAGGAATCTTGCCCAGAATAAGTCCTCACCACTGTGTGGGTCAAGATTTATCCAATCTATCTCTTTATGATTAAAATCTCCATAATCAAAATCCTACAGTTTCTCTCCTGTGCCATGTTAACAACTGAGTTTATGACTTCAATAGTACCTATATGACTGTCCTCATAAACTTCAAGCCTATTCTGGTTCCTTGGTGGGTTATATACAACAGTTATTATAATGCTCTCTGACCCAGTATTTATGCGAGCAACAAGAAATTCCTTAAACTCACTTTCTATAGCCAAGTTTATTTCTTTAACTTGAATCCTTTCACTTATGAGCAGTGCTATCCCTCCACCAGTCCTCTCAGATGTTTCAACCCTTAATATTCTGAAGCCCTTAGGAAAAACTGTGACACTGTTTATGTCCTCACTCAACTTAGTCTCTGTAATTGCTACTATATCTGCCTTACTGTTGTGAATCCTATCTTTTAATTCTACTGCCTTACCAGCTAATCCATTAGCATTTGTGTATAACAATCTTAATGAGGCCCCATCCCCTGATCTTCTGTCATTATCTTCTTTATCTCCCCTTTGTCTGGAAGAACTCTGTAATGAAAATTTTTCTTCTCTTCTTCATTTCTTTCATCATTTAACCTTCTTGCCTCTTGCAACAAGTTTTTGATATTTCCCATCTCTTCCTGTGTTCTGTATCGTCTAATGAACACTTCTTTGAATTCTTGAAGGTCTTTTAGACTTTTTTTTCTCAATATTTCCCTACATGTTTCCCCTCTCTCAAAGGTTACTTTTGTTGGTCTCGGCTTTCCTTCCCTCGAATATTTACCTAGTTGGAGTATGTTTACAATATTCTCAGGACCACATACTACTCCAAGCTTTCTTATCAGGTCTACAACCCTAGCTTTATTTTCTTCAAGTCTCCCCTGCCATGTTGGCTCCTGGGATTCGCTTATGCCTGAGATTACCGCTGTCTTATCCTTATCAAGTGCCTGTCTGATGAGTGGGTTTGCCCTTTCCATCACAACGTCTTTCATTTTTTCGATTACTGTCTCTTTATAGTCAACTGTTTGTATGTTTTCCAGTGCCACCACCTTTACAGCCTCTTTTACTGCCACATTCCCCTTTAGTGCATCAGCAAAGGAAGTTTTCATGGCATCATTTTCCATATTCAGCTCCTGGAACTCTTTTCTGAACTGTTCAATGTTTTCCTTAATCTGGACATTCCAAGCAGCAATCTCGTCTCTCTCAGAAGAGAGCAGTGAACTAACATCTAATTCCTTTAGGTTGTCATTCAGCTGTTTGTTTTTTCTTCTTGTTTAGAAATTCTAGATTCTAGTTGACTCTTTTCCCCTTCCAGCTTCTTTATTCTTTTTTCTAGTTCCTTTCTCTCCTGCCCTTGTGCTTTATTTGCTTCCTCCAAAGATCTTATTGTGTGCGTGAGTGTGTGTGTAAATTTTCTTTTAAATTATGCTAAACTAAACTTAAACAAATAAATGAATGAAATGATCTTAATAGGCCACATACATAAGTACCTGTATATAATGTCTGTCTTAAGAAGTAATAAATCCTTTAAAAAGAAATTTAAGTCCACGACATTATGTTTACAAATATATTTTCGTTCATATTAAGTAACAGATAATCCACAAATTTACCTGGAGTCAAATCTTCACTGTCTTCTGTGCTTGACTGCGAACTTTTTTGAGCTCTAAGCTTTCTACCAGCAGATGAAGTATCATGGCGAGAGCCACGTATGGTTATGGGTAGGCAAGGAAACCGTCTTGTTATCCCATTACAAAATGTCGCTCTCACTTTCTTTGGTAACTTGTGCATTTCATTGACTAATTCTTGGTCATGTAACGCCATTGCCATATCTATGATATAAATTACAATTAATTAGTCTTCAAGCCAATATGTGAAAGAAAATGGAAATAAACATTACAGCTGTTTTAGTTAAATGTATACTACTTTATGTGATTCAATTTGTAAGGGTGGTTATCTAAAAAGCATACAATAGACAGACATTACCTATTGAAAGTTCTACTGTCCTGTTACTCATGGAAATTCTCCTAAGAGGAGAGGGTCACATCAATCAAATGGTACTCATTATGTCAATCCGGGGATGCATAAAACAAATCATTCTCACTCCCAATAGAGATCACATTTCCATACATCTCTCGATGCTCCTCTATGATATACTGTACTTTATATCTAAAACTCACTTCTAGCTTCATTTTCCAATAACCAGGAGTATTTTTTCTAAGATATTCAATTCTTTCTTTCACGGATCTTCCTCACTAGGCCTCTTCCTAAATTGTACTGTATTTACTGATAACCAGTTCCATGCAGTTAAAGTCTTTTACCTCTTCCATAGGTTACATTCATCTAAATAAACATTTTCATACAATACATGCATATATATATAAAATGGCCATAATTCCCCTTGTAAAATGTGTGGCTGGGTCAATACGAACAAGCATTAACACAACGACAAACTCAGGCAAGCACTTTGGGAATGAATGGTTCCCCCAATAATATAGCATTAGTCACACTAACTGTATAAGAGAAGCAAACTAATTCTGTTTTGAAGGCCCAACAGCTGTAGCACATTCACTCTAGTCAGCAGCATTAAGCAGGTGAAAGAAATTCCCTTGGGTCAGGTCATTCATTCAAAAGGTTTATCTACCCATCCTTATATCTTGCACCCTCTCTACCCTGCCCCACAAACATGTCAAGTGCAGCTAATGCTCTTTACACCCCATCCATCAAAGTTTTATAGGTCTCCTTTTTGGCACTGTTATACAAACATCTATAAACTAGTCATTACTCATTAGTTTTCCTATACCCATACCATCTCAGCACTATCTGGTTCAACTTACAATACAACCTTCTTTCAATATCCATTCTCTGCTTCGTCTACATAATTTCAACTTTATCCAAACGAGGCAAGCCTATCATATTTCTCAAATACATCATCCTTATTACATTTAATCTGCTCCTTTCCTCCTTTCTCATATTCCACTACTCTGCATCACTCAATGCAGAAGGCCAAATCACTTCTCTTTGATTTCATACTAAGGCCTATTTCTCATCATACTTTTCATACCACCATGACGATGTTTTTCTTCAAGTAGTAGCTGACCTCTGCATTCACTACAATTCAAACTCTTCAATTCATGAATTATTTCAGCAGTTCATCCCATAACTTTATTTTTACTCATATTCACTCTTTGTTTCTTTCTCTTACCATCTGGATATCAACGAGAAACTCGGTGTCACACAAATTTGATTCACCCCTACATATATCCCATAGTTATCACTCACCTCCTATCACTTCAATAATACTATTTTTTACCTTTAGTAATATACTGCTTGATTAACAAATTCATTACTTCTTATGTAAAGTAAGAGGCATCTATATGAGATAGGGGAGCAAAGGACTAGCAATCTTATCCACTGATGGCAGCTTGAAAGATTCTAAGTCTTTCTCTAGCATTAATTAAAAGTGCATATGGTCTCACTACGTGTGTCAAGTTAGTAGCATATGTTAATGGTACCAGTTTTTTCAAGCTTTTTTTGGAGAAATATTACCATGCAAGCTATGGGGTAAAATTGCTCAAGGCAGTGATGAAAAGCCTAATAAGGTTAGAGATGAGCTAAGACTCCAACATAAATTGTAATTTTTGGATCAATTAAAACCCATAGTGATGGTTGAAGCCACAAGGAAGCAGAGGGTAAAATGTTTCTAGTATCTGGGTGATAAAGCAAAGAGAAAATGAAAGTTGAAGTGTTAGTGTTTTATCTGAACTGGGAAAAATGGTTTCTCACGTTTGTGATAACGTGCTTGTAAACCAAGAAAGCATTAATTGTGTGGTTAAAGAACATGGTGCAACAGCATGTCCCTGTTATTACGAATATTATGCATGAAAAGGTACTTAGCCTATATTAATATTACAGGAGAGCAATAAGGAGGAGTTCTAAAGCAAGCAAGGGAAGGCTTTAGAGCTTTAGAAAGAGTTACAATCAGAAGAAATTTAGTAGAGAAACACTGTAGATGCATATTAGTGTTACCACATTAAGTTGAGAGAGGGAATATTTTAGAGCGAATGAATGAGTGGGAATGATTGGGTCAGTAGGAGAAAGAAAATGAACTCCTTACTGTTCTTTTCTTTTAATACATTTATTATTGTATTATATTCATTGTATTTATATTTGTTGTACTGTGTCGCATCTACAGTTCACTTGAAACTCACTCAACTAAATATACTCGTGCAAACAGTTGATAGTGTATCACATGTTCTGACAGAGGCTTAATAAAGCTGCATACTGTTACGTTTTATATTTCTTGGATACTGATTACTGAATTTATGTTCATAAAATATTTACAACTGTTTTACTGTGCAACATTTACATTTAAATCAAAACACATTCTCGTAAAAGGTTTAATAATAAATGCTTCCTGTATGTTTTATATTCCTTGGAATTTCAATGTAAAAAAGCTTCAAAAGACATTCATTGTGGTTGAAAGAATGTATTGTAAATGCTTAGTGCACTGTGCTGTGCTTTGTTAGATTTATAATAGTAGCTCCTGTACAGTACTGAACTGTATCATACAGTACAATGTTTTTTTTAAAATGTTTTTTCTAAAAGAAATCCTTTAAACAACCACTGTAATGTTATACATACAATTTAAATCATAAGTTAAAGAATTAAGTACAGTACAGTAATCTAGGCATGATGTAAAAGTACACTATACAAGAAGTTCGGAGTAGGTATATACAAAATGCATAATTACTTTTATATACAAGGGCCATGTTCAGATGCAGTTCCTGACTTATGTAGGGAGTTTGGAATTAACTGACCATGTAAATTATTGGATCACTGCTTTTCATTATTCAGCCAGTTTTTATTTTCATTAGAAAGCCATCTTAACTTTGTGACAGCTTAAAGCACATGTAGTCTTGTTACTGATCCTTTGTATGATTATATTTTTACTACATTTTTCGTAGCCATACACAATATATGACTACAAATAACATTAGTTGATGAAAAAGTTGATGAATCAGTGGCTATCACCTCACTTCTACTCTTAAAATAATTACATAAGTAAATTTTACTTATATATCGTTCTGGAACAAAAGAACATACATTTCAACCATATAATTTTCAGAAACTTGTATACATTCTTGCATATGAATCTTTATACTTACCTGAAATTAAGTGCAACTACTGAGAAAAATATAAAAAAAAAATCCATCATAAATCATTCTACAAGACTTTAATTCTCAGAGTTAAATGAGGCTTCCAGCAAGCTGAACTGTACATATTATCAACAGTACGTAGAACACTTATAGTCTGACATACACATGTAGGTTACACAAGAACAAGATGGAGCTGAAAAAAGGAAAGTAATGACGAAAACGAAAAATCTCATATTTTTTTGGATGCAGATTTAGAAACTTGGATTATGTGACTCAACCAAGACAAGTTAGAGGCTATCTGGATTCCTAATATATTAATAGAATTAAGAGAATAAATTTCATTCGGGCTATCAGGAGGAGAAGATGATAAAGAGATAGCCAGAAACAGTCTTGGGGGCATTAAAATTAACAAAATTTTGGGTGCTTGATACAGATACTCTCTGTGAATCGGAGTTGAGACTTGAAGAAAGAATGATACAGAAGCAATTATGAGTAGGATATGCAGGTTATGAAGAGAAGGCACAAGAAAAATGAAGCAGAATCAGCTGAAAAAAGGAAAGTAATGACGAAAACGAAAAAATCTCATATTTTTTGGATGCAGATTTAGAAACTTGGATTATGTGACTCCACCAAGACAAGTTAGAGGCTATCTGGATTCTTAATATATTAATAGACTTAAGAGAATAAATTTCATTAGGGCTATCAGGAGGAGAAGAAGATAGAGATAGCCAGTAACAGTCTTGGGGGCATTAAAATTAACAAATTTTGGGTGCTTGATACAGATACTCTCTGTGAATCGCAGTTGAGACTTGAAGAAAGAATGATACAAAACCGATTATGAGTAGGAGATGCAGGTTATGAAGAGAAGGCACAAGAAAAATGAAGCAGAATCGTCAGCAAAGGTATGGAGAAGAGAGGAGGATGGGGAATTGAAAAGACTTTTGATGAAGAGAAGGAAAAGAGTAGGTGAAAGAACAATGCCCAGTGGAACACCACTGGTAACTGGGAATGAGCTAGATGTTACGCCATCAACAACCATAGATATGAAATGGTCAGATAGAAAACTGAAAATTGAAGAACAGGGAGACAGGGTAAAGCCATAACCAGGGAGTTTGACAAAAAGAGCCTTGTCCCACAAATTGTCATAAGCCTTAAGAGATATCAAGGGTGAGGACAAAGGATTCCCCATAATTCCTCAGAGAAGATGACCATAAGAGTAAAATAGAACAGGAGGTCACTAGTGGATCTGGCCTTGCAAAAGCCGTACTGGTGATTGAAAATACGCGAGATAGATTCAAGATGTTTCCAGAAGTGAGAATTTAGCAAAGTTTTGAATACTTTAGCAAAAGCTGAGGTCATTACAATAGGTCGGTAGTAAGAAGTAATAGAGTGGTCACCCTTCTTAGGAAGAGGCTGAACTAGAGTGTGCTTCCAAGATGAAGGATAGATACTGGTTGAGAGAATGAGGCCAAAAAGACTGCAAAGCACGGGAGCCAGTTCATACGCAAACTCCCTATGGAAGCTGGTAAGGATACCACCTGGTCCGGATACCTTATTCGACTGTAGAGAGCAAAGACCCTTATGGACTTTGCATGAAGAAAGAATAAGGTAGAGTAAAGTATGAGGAACAGGTGTGTCGGAATCTATTCTTTTCTATCTACCTTGGCTGTTTCCCCCTTTAATTGGGGGGTAGCTGACATAAAAAAAAGAATACAATAAGGGGATTACTATGCTTTATGGGCAATGACGAGGGAGCTAGCGACCATTCAGATGGCACTGCTGGAGTGCCACAACCCATCCTCCCGGCTCTTCCACAACCTGTGTTGCTTCACAACTGCCAACTCCCCTACTGTAAGATGCGCTCCGAGGCAACAGCATATACCCAACAGAGCTGCATCACAATTGCTTGCCACTCATTCTTATTCCTAGCACGCTCACTTGCTTCCCTGACATCCATCCTACTATCATTCAGGGCTCTCCTTAATCCATCCATCCACCCAAACATAGGCCTCCCTCTAGCATTTCTCCCATCAACTCTCGCATTCATCACCTTTTTCAGCAGTCTTTCATTATCAATCCTTTCCACATGGCCAAACCATCTCAGAACATTCATATCTACTCTGGTTGCAATTTCTCTTCTCACACCTGTTCTTGCTCTCATCACTTCATTCCTAACCCTATACAACTGAGATACACCAATCCTACTACTCAGGCATTTCATCTCAAACACATTTAGTTTCCGTCTCTCACTTACTTTCATACCCCATAACTCTGATCCATACATCACAGTTGGCACAACCACTTTCTCATACATAACTTTCTTAACATTCATTTCCAACCCTCTATTCTTCATCACTCCTTTCATTGCACCCAACACTTTACATCCTTCATTCACTCTGTGACACACATCTGCTTCCACTCCACCATTTGCAGCTATAACCGAGCCTAAATACTTAAACATATCAACTTCCTCAAGTGTCTCTCCATTCAACATAACATTCAATCCAGCAGCATCCTCATTTCTTGCACACCTCATAACCTTACTCTTTCCCACATTCACTCGCAACTTCCTTCTCTCACACACCATTCCAAATTCGACACTAACTGACACAGCTTCTCCTCTGAATCTGCCACCACCACAGTATCATCTGCAAACAGCAACTGATTCAGCTCCCACTCGTTATCATCCCCATCTACCATTCTCAAACCTCGACCACGCACTCCCTCGTTCACCTCTCTAACGACTCCATTAATATACAAATTGAACAGCCATGGTGACATCACACATCCCTGTCTCAGTCCCACACTCACTGGAAACCACTCACTCACCTAATTCCCTACCCTAACACAAGCTCTACTGCCCTCATACAAACTCTACACTGCATGCAACAGTTTACCATTAATTCCATAGAACCTCAAAACATTCCACATTGCCTCTCTATCAACTCTGTCATACGCTTTCTCCAGATCCAAAAATGCAAAATACACATCCTTACCCTTTGCTAAATATTTCTCACATAAAAGCCTAACTATAAAAATCTGATCTATACAACCTCTACCTCTCCTAAAACCACTCTGCACTTCCGCGAACACATTTTCTGTCTTATCCCTAATCCTATTAACCAGTGTCCTACCATACACTTTTCCTACCACACTCAACAAACTTAATACCCCTAAAATTACTGCATTCACACACATCTCCCTTAACTTTGTATAGGGGCCCTATACAAGCAATCACCCATTCCACTGGCACCACTGACAACATAAAGCTTATATTAAACACTCTCATTAACCATTCCAATGCAGTCACACCCCTTTCTTTCAACATCTCTGCTCTCACACCATCCATTCCAGGTGCTTTACCTGCTTTTGCTTCATACAATGCCCTTTTCACCTCCTCTCTTGTAATCTCTCTCTCATTTTCATCTCCCATTACTGGCACTTGAACACCCCCCACTGCCACTATAGCTGCCTCTCTATCTTCCTCAACATTCAGCAAGCACTCAAAATATTCTGCCCATCTTTTCCTTGCATCGTTCCCTCTTAACATCCGTCCATTCACATCTTTCACTGTCTCTTCCATCTTCGATCCACCCTTCCTTACTCTCTTCACTTCTTTCCAAAACTTCTTTTTATTCTCCTCATATGACCTACAAAAATCCTGTCCCCACCTAACATTTGCCAACCTCTTCTCTTCCTCTACCTTCCGCTTAGTTTCCACAGTTTTTTCCCCATATCGTTCATACTTCTCCCTATTGTTACACTGCAGCCATTCCTCAAAAGCCCTCTTTTTCTCTTCCACCTTCATTTTCACCCTTTCATTCCACCACTAGCTGCCCCTTCTCATGCCACCTCCAACAAACCTCTTTTCACACACATCACTTGCATGTCCCACAAAACATTCTTTCATCAAACCCCATTCCTCCTCTAACTCCCCAACTTCTCTTTCTTTCACCCTGTCATATGCCACTTCCAACCCGTCCTGATATTCCTGTCTCTTCTCTGGCTTTTTCAACTCTTCCACCTTCATAATTTCCCTTCTACATCCCCCCACTCAATTTCCCCACTCTTTTGCTACTACCACTTTTGCTTCGACCAAAAAATGATCAAACATCCCAGCAGCCACAACCCTAATGCAAGCACATCTTTCACTCTACCAATCATGCTCTTTGCTACCAACACATATCCATCAATGCTCTTTCTTTCACTCTTCCATTTGCCACTCTCATCCATTTATATTTATTTATCAATTTCTTCTTGAAAAAAATATTACCTATCACCAACTCTTGCTCCACACACATATCTAACAGTCTCCCGCCACTCTCATTCCCACCTGGTACCCCATACTTTCCTACAACACCTTCTACGTTTCCAACACCCACTTTGGCATTCAAGTCACCCAACACAACTACAGAATTCTTTCTACTCAGACCATCCACACACCTAGTTAACTTATTCCAGAATGCATCCCGCTCTTCCTCACTTCTCTCACATCCTTAAAAATAAAAAAACACACACACATTCCCTACCTATCCTAGCCCTCACCCACATTAGCCTAGATGACACTTCTTTCCATTCCACTACCTTATTTACCATCCATTCACTCAGCAATAATGCCACACCTTCTCTCGCTCTTCCCCTTTCACCCCAGACACCCTACCTGTCACATCACCAAATGCCATTTCTCCTTTTCCTTTTATCTTCGTCTCACACAATACCAATACATCCATCCTCCTCCTACCAAACATATATCCAATCTCACATCTTTTGCTCTCTATCGTACTACAACCACGCACATGTAGACACCCCAAAACTAGAGTTTGGGGAGAAGTTATTCTCCCCTCTACTCCCCTTCTTCTTTGACGTCTCGCAGGAGGTTAATACAAGGGGGGATTCCCAGTCCCCTCGCCCCTTCCACTTTTAGTCGCCTCTTACGACACGCAGGGAATAAGTTGAGGCTATTCATTGATGTTGTGCCCGCCACCACATCACTTACGGAATCACTAACAGAAAAGTTGGAAGAAAAATGAGAGCCAAAGAGAGTGGCTCTGTCAGCGGGAGAGCAAGCTACAGAACCATCAGGACGAGTGAGAGGGGGAAAGCTTGAGTTACAGAAGTTTTTAGAGGTTTTTGGCTAAGGACCAGAAACATTTATCAGTGGGAGAGGAGTTAATGTCAGCAACTTTCCTTCTTTAAAAGGAAGCTTTTGGCCTTAGAATCTGAGCAGTGCAGCAATTCCTGGCTTTAATAAAAGCAGAGCACTTTAAATCAGAAGGAGAGGCTTGGTAGACCAGCATGCCCAATCCCGGGCCTGAATAGCCATGGAGAAGGCATGGTCATGCCAAGGATTAAGGGGAGAAAAAGGTTTCATAGAAGAGGGGATGAACGCCTCCATTCCCGAGGTTATGATCTCTGCAACTTTTAGGGCTACTTGATCAGGGTTGTGAGTCCGATAGCAGTAGTCATCCCATGGGATGTCAAAGAGAAAGTTAAGCAAATATGTAAGTATTTAAAAACCACAATATACTAACCGAGATCATTTGGGTCATAAAGTACTGTTAAGCCTTTAGATATAGCCACTTTTTCTCTTTCTCTAGCACCTAGAGCCCAACGATTCCATTCTGCATTACAGATGACCACTGAAGCTGGACAAAATGGCAGATGATCAGATATACATCGACGAGGCATCCACACGGGGCATCCATAAATACTATTGATACAAGGCACCCTTTCTTCGCTACACATTTGACTATGCTCATCCTTTTTACAAAGGTGGAACCTGAAGAGGAATGGAAAAGAGCATAAGCAAAAATAAGCTCTAAACAAATTTATCACAAAAAGTAAATTTTAAATAATTCTCTACAGCTTATCACTAGAAATTTTGCAGAACATCTTTAAATTATCCTGCTCATTTGCTTCCTTACATACTATAAGTATGATGCAAAATCTGATAGGCATTTAGTGGTCATCATTACAAGATTAAATTATATTCAAGAACACATGGAAACTGCTATCACTTTCACATATCAAATAAAGAGAGGGTCCCCGTCATTTGCTACCAATTGGGAACATGAAAACGCACCTAAAAATGTAACGTTGAGCAACAAAACCATTTTCCCCATTAGAATCCATGTAAATAGGGTCTAATAGGCCATCCTACATCTATGTGTTACTTTCGATTACAAACCACTATAAAATGAGAAGTTATACAAAAACACACGTAAATATAAATTAGAAACAGCAATAATGGCAAAGAAAACAAAAATGGAATTAAATAATAACATAAAGGAAAAAACTTAGCAGCAATAGGGAAGCAGCAGACGATGGTTGGAGGAAGAAGGGGTACCTAAGTGGTGGAGGAGGATGGGGCTTCACAGTCAATTTAAAGGGAACTAGCATTATCTAGCAACAAGAAAATCTTAAAATTCAGGTTATTTTCACAGCAGTAATAATAATAATAATAATAATAATAATAACAATAAAAATAATCTATCTATCTACCTTGGCTGTTTCCCCTTTTAACTGGGGGTAGCCGACATAAAAAACAGAAAACAATAAGGGGATTACTTTGCTCTATGGGCAATGACGAGGGAGCTAGCGACCGATTCAGATGGCGCTGCTGGAGTGCCACAGCCCATCCTCCCGGCTCATCCACAACCTGTGTTGCTTCACAACTGCCAGCTCCCCTACTGCCCCTACCACAAGGCTACCTCTGTAATATGCAGCCCCATGGTAACAGCAGCTGCCCATCAGAGCTGCGTCACAATCGCTTGCCACTCATTCCTATTCCTAGCACGCTCACTTGCTTCCCTCACATCCATCCTCCTATCATTCAGGGCTCTCCTTAATCCATCCATCCATCCAAACCTAGGCCTCCCTCTAGCATTTCTCCCATCAACTCTCGCATTCATCACCTTTTTCAGCAGTCTTTAATTATCCATCCTTTCAACAGAACATTCATATCTACTCTGGCTGCAATCTCTTTCCTCACACCCGTTCTTGCTCTCACCACTTCATTCCTAACCCTATCCAACCGAGATACACCAGTCATACTCCTCAGGCATTTCATCTCAAACACATTTAAGTTCCGTCTCTCACTTACTTTCATACTCCATAATTCTGATCCATACATCACAGTTGGCACAACCACTTTCTCATACAAAACTTTCTTAACATTCATATCCAACCCTCTATTCTTCATCGCTCCTTTCAACGCACCCAACTCTTTACAGCCTTCATTCACTCTGTGACACACATCTGCTTCCACTCCACCATTTGCAGCTATATCCGAGCCTAAATACTTAAACTGATCAACTTCCTCAAGTGTCTCTCTATTCAACATAACATTCAATCCAGCACCATCCTCATTTCTTGTACACCTCATAACCTTACTCTTTCTCACATTCACTCGCAACTTCCTTCTCTCACACACCATTCCAAATTCTGACACTAACTGACACAGCTTCTCCTCTGAATCTGCCATAACCTTACTCTTTCTCACATTCACTCGCAACTTCCTTCTCTCACACACCATTCCAAATTCTGACACTAACTGACACAGCTTCTCCTCTGAATCTGCCACCACCACAGTATCATCTGCAAACAGCAACTGATTCAGCTCCCACTCGTTATCATCCCCATCTACCATTCTCAAACTTCGACATCGCACTCGTTCATTCCCCTCTCTTACGACTCCAATATACAAATTGAACAGCCATGGTGACATCACACACCCCTGTCTCAGTCCCACACTCACTGGAAACCACTCACTCACTATATTCCCTACCCTAACACAACTCTACTGCCCTCATACAAACTCTTCACTGCATGCAACAATTTACCATTAATTCCATATAATCTCAAAACATTCCACATTGCCTTTCTATCAACTCTATCATACGCTTTCTCCAGATCCAAAAATGCAAAATACACATCCTTACCCTTTGCTAAATATTTCTCACATAACTGCCTAACTATAAAAATCTGATCTATACAACCTCTACCTCTCCTAATACTACTCTGCACTTCCGCGATCACATTTTCTGTCTTATCCCTAATCCTATTAACCAGTATCCTACCATACACTTTTCCTACCACACTCAACAAACTTAATACCCCTAAAATTACTGTATTCATACACATCTCCCTTACTTTTGTATAGGGGCAATATACAAGCAATCACCCATTCCACTGGCACCACTGACAACATAAAGCATATATTAAACACTCACTATCCATTCCAATGCAGTCACACCCCTTTCTTTCAATATCTCCGCTCTCACACCATCCATTCCAGGTGCTTTACCTGCTTTCGCTTCATACAATGCTCTTTTCACCTCCTCTCTTGTAATCTTTCTCTCATATTCATCTCCCATTACTGGCACTTGAACACCCCCCACTGCCACTATAGCTGCCTCTCTATCTTTCTCGACATTCAGCAAGCACTCAAAATATTCTGCCCATCTTTTCCTCGCATCGTTCCCTCTTAACATCCGTCCATTCACATCTTTCACTTTCCCTTCCATCCTCGATCCACCCTTCCTTACTCTCTTCACTTCTTTCCAAAACTTCTTTTTATTCTCCTCATATGACTTACAAAAATCCTGTCCCAACCTAACATTTGCCAACCTCTTCTCTTCCTCTACCTTCCGCTTAGTTTCTACATTTTTCTCCCTATATTTTTCATACTTCTCCCTACTTTTACACTGCAGCCATCCCTCAAAAGCCCTCTTTTTCTCTTCCACCTTCATTTTCACCCTTTCATTCCACCACTCGCTGTCCCTTCTCATGCCACCTCCAACAAACCTCTTTCCACACACATCACTTGCATGTCCCACAAAACATTCTTTCATCAACCCCCACTCATCCTCTAACTCCCCAACTTCTCTTTCTTTCACCCTGTAATATGCCACTTTCAACCTGTCCTGATATTCCTGTCTCTTCTCAGGCTTTTTCAACTCTTCTACCTTCATCATTTCCCTTCTACATCCCCCCACTCTTTTGCTACTACCATTTTTGCTTCAACCGAAAAATAGTCAGACATCCCAGCAGCCACACCCCTAAATGCATGCACATCTTCCACTCTACCAATCATGCTCTTTGCTACCAACACATAATCCAACAATGCTCTTTCTTTCACTCTTCCATTTGCCACTCTCATCCATGTATACTTATTTATTAACTTCTTAAAAAACTATTACCTATTACCAACTCCTGCTCCACACACATATCAAACAGTCTCTCGCCACTCTCATTTACACCTGGTACCCCATACTTTCCTACAACACCTTCTACCTCTCCATCACCCACTCTGGCATTCAAGTCACCCAACACAACTACATAGTTCCTTCTACTCAGACCATCCATACACCTAGTTAACTCATTCCAGAATTCATCCCGCTTTTCCTCACTTCTCTCACATCCTGGCCCATACACACTAAGAAAAACCCAACATTCCCTACCCATCCTAGCCCTCACCCACATCAGCCTAGATGATACTTCTTTCCATTCCACTACCTTATTTACCATCCATTCACTCAGCAATAATGACACACCTTCACTTGCTCTCCCCCTTTCAACCCCAGACACCCTAACTGTCATATCACCAAATGCCAATTCTCCTTTTCCTTTCATCTTTGTCTCACACAAAGCCAAGACATCCATCCTCCTCCTACCAAACATACATTCAATCTCACATCTTTTGCTCTCTATCCTACTACAACCACGCACATTTAGACACCACAAAACTAGAGTTTGGGGTGAAGTTATTCTCCCCTCTACTCCCCTTCTTCTTTGGCATCTCGCAGGAGGGTAATACAAAGGGGGGATTCCTAGTCCCCTCACTCCGTCCACTTTTAGTCGCCTCTTACGACACGCAGGGAATACGTTGAGAGAGAGAGAGAGAGAGAGAGAGAGAGAGAGAGAGAGAGAGAGAGAGAGAGAGAGAGAGAGAGAGAGAGAGAGAGAGAGAGAGAGAGAGAGAGAGAGAGATAGAGATAGAGAGAGAGAGAGAGAGAGAGAGAGAGAGAGAGAGAGAGAGTCAAAGTCAAAAACTTTATTCCATCAAAAATGGCTATTACATGATAATTAATCTAATTACAAATTACAATGTAAAATGTCAAAATAAAACAAATGAAATTTGCAAAGCACAAAATCAAAATATTTACACATTAAAATAAGCATACGTACACTTCGTCTACCCAATGGGAGGATAATAATGAGACTAAAATCACTTATTAAGTAGGTGATTTAAAAGATGAGATTTAAGTGAGGGTAATGTTTGGCAGCTTCTTAAGTTTGCGGGTAAAGAGTTCCAAAGTCTCGGGCCCATTACATTTAAGGCTCTTGCCCCAATATCAGTGGAAGTTCTGGGCACGTAAAAAGAATTCTGATATCTGGTGTTGACGTTATTGATACGCACTTGATTAACTGTTGGCAATGAGAAGAGCCATTCCGGTAATATTCCATGATTTATTTTAAAGACTAAAAGACAGATATTATATATGAACTTCATGTCCATCCTTAGCCAACCCAATCTCTCAAAGAGGGGAGTCACGTGATCATATTTATGCACCCCCCCTATGGCAACTCTTGCAGCAAAATTCTGGAGCCTTTTCACTCGTAACATCTGGGTCTTAGTCGTGGAACCCCAAACACTCAGACAGTAGTTGAGAATACTTAAAATCAATGTTTGTACTACAATTACCCTACAATCAGGCTCGAATCTTTCATAGACTCTGTTCAAGTAAATAAGGGTCCCGTTCACTTTTTTATGTAGTTCATCGATATGAAAATTAAATGTCATGGTACTGTCCATAATAACTCCTAGATTTTTAACCTTATTAGATGGGAAGAGTGAAACATTGTTGAAATTTATACTGATGTTCTCAGGAATGCGGGACAGGTATTGATTTGATCCAAAAATAACGAATTTAGTTTTATTTTCGTTCAGTAAAAGACCATTACTGTTAAAATAACTTTTGGCACAGTTTAATATATCTTCAGCCCTTTTTAAGATTTCAGGAATTCTATCAATGTCACCAGTAAGCATAATCTGGGTGTCATCAGCATACATAACAAGTAGGCAATCTCTTATAAATTGAGGTAAATCATTAACATATATTAGGAAAAGCAGAGGACCCAAAATTGAACCCTGAGGAACGCCAAAACTGATATTTAAAGAAGAAGAGAGAGTCGAGCTCATTCAAACTGATTGAATTCGATCTTTCAGATAATTTTCGAACCAAAATGAGTCAACATGAACTTTGGAAAGTTTTCTCATTAGAATTTGATGGTGTACACTGTCAAATGCTTTAGACAAATCTAACAATAATAAAGGTGATATTTTCTTATTTTCAATATTACTATAAATTTTATCAGTAATTTTAAGTAGGGCCGTCTCGGTCGAAAGTTTAGGCCAAAAACCGTGTTGTTCTTCACATAATAGACAATTTGATTCAAGGAAATTTATTAACTGGGTGGCAACTACCTTCTCAAGTATTTTAGACAGAATGCTGAGAAGAGAGATTGGCCTATAATTTTCAACATTATTAGTATCTCCACTCTTAAAAACGGGGATGATATAGGGATGCTTCCAGAGGTTAGGATAAATGCCTGTAACAATGGATGTATTAACAATGACTAAAATGAAAAATACTGTAACTGGCAATGAGTCAATTAGGAAGCGAAGTTGTATCCCATCGGAACCACAAGAGTTTGTTGGTTTGAGGTTCTTTATGATAAGAATAAGTGTGACTAAATCGATTGGGTGCGGTCTAAAATTATTGATAATATTTCTTTCAGCTGGAGGCTGGCGATTATGTGGTTGATTAATAATCAAGTCATTATTATCTTGGGACTTTTCATATGTGGACTTACCTATTTCAGCAAAATACTTATTAAAATCATTCACTCGCTTTTCCACATTATCACTGAGAAGGTCAGAATTTTCTAAGATTTCCTTATTTGCAGGAATTATTCTTTTTATAACATTCCAAGTTCCTTTGATATTTCCCCTATACTTGGAAAATTCTTCCCTGAAATGATTTTTCTTCTTTTCGGACAACATTGTTTTAGTAAGGTTTCTTTCTCTTCTATAGGCTCTTTCCATCTCGGAGGTTTGTCTATCAGATTTAAATTGCCTTAGGAGGTCATCTCTCCTTTTCATTTGCTCTTTTAACTGAGAGTCAATCCACGGGGCAGGAGGGCGTGTCATGACTTTGGTTGTAAGAGGGGCACATTCATTTAAACATCTCGTAAAAACATCAGTAAAAGTAGAAACTTGATAATTTACACAATCTGTAGTTAGTATTGAATTTAAAATGTTGTATTCATTAAGAAGAGTGTCGCAGAAACAATTTTGAGAATAATTCTCGAGAGATCGGAAAGTTTTAACAATTGGCGGTCTCTTTTCCTTCCTGACATTAACTGTAGCTATTAGAAGCTCGTGGTCTCCTACAGGACAAAGTAAGACATCATGGTGAACTATAAAACTAGGTGTATTGGTAATTATAAGATCAATTAGGCTGGAGGAATTAGCGGTGATACGGGTTGCTTTATTCACAAGCTGATTTAAGTGGAGGGATTGAATTAATTTCCCCATTTTATTATTAGGAAGAAGGAGATTATCATTGAAGTCGCCTATAATAATGAGAGGTTTGCTCCTCAAACAGACCGACCGAAATACCTCGGAGATGTAATCAAAGGTGTCGTTGAGTGTATGAGGGTGTCTATATACACATCCCAGGATGAATGAAGGGAATTTCCTACTCTGAACAGTCAACCAAATGTCTTCGAGATGAGGAGGTCGCTCGACTTCAGGGGTCTTTAATAGGGAGACCGTTAGATGATTTCTTACATCCACCCCCACACCCCCACCCCTACCGCCATCAAATCGATAAAAAGAATACTCAGGTATAGCAACAAAACCAGACTGCATATTAGATAGGAGCCAAGGTTCAGAAACACACATTATATCCAAGTTATTTTCTCTGATCATTAGTGCAATATTGTCGAAATTACCCAAAAGTGATTGTGCATTGATGTGTTGTATATTTATGAAATGTTTCAATAAG
>JAXCGZ010018168.1:20000-22500 GCA_037179515.1 Halocaridina rubra | reverse complement strand
TCCTTCCTAAATGGGAGACAAATTAAGAGCTGGTGTAAGCAAAAATAAGAGGATTTACCTTGAAGTGAATAAAAAGTTAATTAGAAGGAATTGATTCAAGGGTTAACGAGAGTAAAACACACATTGTCTCACGTGTGGAAGGTTAGCGCTGTTAATGTCTGTAAATGCATTTTTGCTGATGTCAGCAGACTATCCAGAGATTGAAAAGAAAGTAGAAGACGTAAATAGTGATAGTGAGCTTCAATAACACTTTCATAGTTTCCCTGATTGGTCAGATAATTGGTTAATGATATTCAGTGATTCAAAATACAAATTAATGAGTACTGGCAAGAGTTAAAGAAGGCCCATATCTAGGTCTTCAGTAGTGGGCAATGTGCTTTAAGGCTAAGTGAAGTAATCATATCTAGGGTAAAAGTACTGGTGGATAAGTCTCCAGACATGCATATAAATAGCATAATAACTGCGGTGAATGCTTTCTAAGCAAATATAATGGGTGGCCCTCAGGCATATGAACAAAAAATTTATCAAAAGTCTTTACATGAATCATGTAAGACCTAAGCATATAAAAGCAAATAAAACAATAAATGAATTGCGAAAAGTTCGAAGACATGCCACAAAGCTAGCGACTTCTACATGAAGTTAGAATGATTTCTATATTTCTCCATGGCTCTGAAAGAGATAATAGAGAAAGATTCTCTGATATGTTTACTCTAGTACTAGATGTCAAAGACTGAAGTATTGTAAGAAATTTTTTTTTTGGCATGATTGAAGAGAGTAACTTATAAATATAAGAACATTAGAATATTGGAATTCGCTAAGCGAAGACACTGTAAATGCTAAACACAATTACACTCTTCAAAGAAAGATATAATATTTTTTTTTAAATTAAATGATTAGGAGACAGGACTTACGACTATTTTTCAAGAGCACACTTAGGTTAATATAAATAGGTAAGCACACACATGATTTTCCAATTCTCCTCGTAGAATGACATATGAATTAGACATGGACAGTATTATGTCTCTGGATTTGTTGTCCTACTTCTGCATCTGGTTGAGTCATCCCTATATTTCGGATGAGACAACGTCGTTCAGAGGTGCATTCCAAAAATAAGTGAAGCAACAAATATAATAAACCTGTGCATGAAGAATATATATGCAAATAAAATGCATTCACACAAAACGTGAGTGAATTTCATTATGTAGTTCTTTAAATAGTATTTTTACCTTTAACCAGATGCAATATCATGTCATTGGATCCTCAAGTTCGCATGAAGCTTTGGAAACAAAGAAAAAGAAATAGAGAAAAAGAAAGAAAGGGTAGAGATAGATAGATAGATAGATAGATAGATAGCCATATAAGATAGATAGAATGATAGATAGATGGGTACAAAGCTCATGTACGTAGATATATATATATATATATATATATATATATATATATATATATATATATATATATATATATATATATATATATATATATATATATATATATATATATATATATATATATATATATATATATATATATATATATATATATATATATATATATATATATATATATATATATATATATATATATATATATATATATATATATATATATATATATATATATATATATATATATATATATATATATATATATATATATATATATATATATATATATATATATATATATATATATATATATATATATATATATATATATATATATATATATATATATATATATATATATATATATATATATATATATATATATATATATATATATATATATATATATATATATATATATATATATATATATATATATATATATATATATATATATATATATATATATATATATATATATATATATATATATATATATATATATATATATATATATATATATATATATATATATATATATATATATATATATATATATATATATATATATATATATATATATATATATATATATATATATATATATATATATATATATATATATATATATATATATATATATATATATATATATATATATATATATATATATATATATATATATATATATATATATATATATATATATATATATATATATATATATATATATATATATATATATATATATATATATATATATATATATATATATATATATATATATATATATATATATATATATATATATATATATATATATATATATATATATATATATATATATATATATATATATATATATATATATATATATATATATATATATATATATATATATATATATATATATATATATATATATATATATATATATATATATATATATATATATATATATATATATATATATATATATATATATATATATATATATATATATATATATATATATATATATATATATATATATATATATATATATATATATATATATATATATATATATATATATATATATATATATATATATATATATATATATATATATA
>JAXCGZ010018168.1:10000-15000 GCA_037179515.1 Halocaridina rubra | reverse complement strand
CTCACCAGGTTCATACGACTTTTTAGAACTGATGCAGAGAGTTACACAAAACAATAATGTACATTCCTTAACTCAATCAAGAAATATATCATCAGGAATAACACGTCTAGAAATATCTGATTCCAAAAGTGATCTGTATACTTCTGTTCCAGAGAAGACAATGCTCCCTATTACTGGCATATGTTCTTTCATCTCTGGAATATGAAGTGATGAAATAATCTATAAAAAACATATCAACTGAAGCTAATTGTTCAAGATGGGAAAGTTCCCATTATCTGTCTCAGTGATTCTACCTTCTAATCTCTTCAAATTTAAAACTTGTTCTTTGACCTTTATTTTCTCTCTAACAAGGTCTAGAAAGAAGTTAGAGATTTTCTTTAGCTCCACTTGGATCATGTCTCCCATATGCCCTCTTCCACTTTCTCCTTTAATATTGACTGTCATGGCTTGTTCAGAGACACACAGACATGTGAGAACACACACACACACACAAACTCACTAACACACTACACACACACACAAACACACAAACTCACAAACAAAGTATTGTGAGTACAAAACTTATATTTGTTGTATGACGAGACTGTCCAAAATATTAAAGGAAAAAAAATTGAGAACATTTTTCGTGAGGGCAGAGAGAAGCTGCCATCCAGTTCTGCCTTGAAGGAAATTTAGAAGAGTTGCCCGAGGTGAAGCCATCACATCACATTACCTAATTTTTTTGTGTAAACTGGGGAAAGCTCTTAAGCCGTTTACCTGATCCTGTGGTTCCATATATTGTTAAAATCAGTATCCTTCCCATTTATATTAACTTGTTAGTTAGTTTGATACACGAAATAATTGAATAAGTAAAAAAAAAAAAATATCCACCTGTCAACAGTACTAAGTTAAGTTGCCAAGTAGTACAGCTGTCTTATTTTCTTCATTTTTTTTTTGTTTTTCTTTTAGCTTTCTCTTTTACTATTTTGTTTTTACTTTGTATATATATTGAGTTAAATGTAAAGTCTAATCTTGTGATAACATACCTTGGTTAGCAAGTGAGTTTATCAGTTAGGAAGAATATATAGCAGAAACAGGTGGGTGCCACCTCAGACACAGGATCAAATTTTTCCTTCAGGTTTGACTTTTGTTTTGTTGCATTTTTTTCTTTTTCTTTTTATCCTTAAATTACCATGGTCAAGTTTTTAAGTTAAGATGTGTGTTACCAGAAAAGAGATAAACTGAGTCACTAAATATATTTTGTGAGAGGGAGAACATAAAAATGACGCCATCTCTGTCCCAAACCTCTCCCATCCATGGGTCGGTAGGAGGGGTAGCCATCAGGAGACTCAAACAGAAAATCAAGAATTTAGAGGAAATGGTTATAAGCCTTGATGATAAAATTCAGAATATGGATGGAGAAATGAAAGAGAATGAAACACTCAGAGAGCAAATAAGATCTTTGGAGGAAGCAAATAAAGCACAAGGGCAGGAGAGAAAGGAACTAGAAAAAAGAATAAAGAAGCTGGAAGGGGAAAAGAGTCAACTAGAATCTAGACTTTCTAAACAAGAAGATAAAAACAAACAGCTGAATGACAACCTAAAGGAATTAGATGTTAGTTCACTGCTCTCTTCTGAGAGAGACAAGATTGCTGCTTGGAATGTCCAGATTAAGGAAAACATTGAACAGCTCAGAAAAGAGTTCCAGGAGCTGAATATGGAAAATGATGCCATGAAAACTTCCTTTGCTGATGCACTAAAGGGGAATGTGGCAGTAAAAGAGGCTGTAAAGGTGGTGGCACTGGAAAACATACAAACAGTTGACCATAAAGAGACAGTAATCAAAAAAATGAAAGACGTTGTGATGGAAAGGGCAAACCCACTCATCAGACAGGCACTTGATAAGGAGAAGACAGTGGTAATCTCAGGCATAAGCGAGTCCCAGGAACCAACATGGCAGGGGAGACTTGAAGAAAATAAAGCTAGGGTTGTAGACCTGATAAGAAAGCTTGGAGTAGTATGTGGTCCTGAGGATATTGTAAACATACACCAACTAGGTAAATATTCGAGGGAAGGGAAGCCGAGACCAACAAAAGTAACCTTTGAGAGAGGGGAAACATGTAGGGAAATATTGTTGAGAAAAAAAAGTCCAAAAGACCTTCAAGAATTCAAAGAAGTGTTCATTAGACAATACAGAACACAAGAAGAGATGGGAAAGATCAAAAACTTGTTGCAAGAGGCAAGAAGGTTAAATGATGAAAGAAATGAAGAAGAGAAGAAAAATTTTCATTACAGAGTTCTTCCAGACAAAGGGGAGATAAAGAAGGTAATGACAGAAGATCAGGGGATGGGGCCTCATTAAGACTGTTATACACAAATGCTGATGGATTAGCTGGTAAGGCAGTAGAATTAAAAGATAGGATTCACAACAGTAAGGCAGATATAGTAGCAATTACAGAGACTAAGTTGAGTGAGGACATAAACAGTGTCACAGTTTTTCCTAAGGGTTTCAGAATACTAAGGGTTGAAAGATCTGAGAGGACTGGTGGAGGGATAGCACTGCTCATAAGTGAAAGGATTCAAGTCGAAGAAATAAACTTGGCTATAGAAAGTGAGTTCAAGGAATTTCTTGTTGCTCGCATAAATACTGGGTCAGAGAGCATTATAATAACTGTTGTATACAACCCACCAAGGAACCAAAATAGGCTTGAAGTTTATGAGGAGAGTCATATAGATACTATTGAAGTCATAAACTCAGTTGTTAACATGGCACGGGGAAAAAAATGTAGGATTTTGATTATGGGAGACTTTAATCATAAAGAGATAGATTGGATAAATCTTGACCCACACAGTGGTGAGGACTCATTCGGGGCAAGATTCCTAGATTGCGTACAAGGGAATTTCCTACACCAACATGTAATGAAACCAACAAAGGCCAGGGGTGGGGATGAGCCATCACTACTTGATCTAGTGTTCACAGATAATGTGTTGGATATTGAAAAAATTGAGTATGAACCACCAATTGGAAAGAGTGACCACTGTGTGTTGTTGATGGAGTATATCATTGAAGATATTCTTCCTGAGAGTAGAGGCACTGAGGACATGAGGAGGAACTATCGAAAAGGAGATTACATCAAAATGAATGAGCTTTTTGCAGTTATTGACTGGAAAACCTTATTTTACAACAAATCTGTACAAGAAATGTATGACATCTTTTGTGAGAAATATGGGAAGATAGTAGATTGCTGCATACCTGTCACCAAAGTAGGTGTAATTCATGCCAGAGAGATATGGTTCGATAATGGGTGTAAAAGAGCTAAGGAGTGGAGAGACAAATGCTGGAAAAGGTATAGGAGGAGCTGCAAAAGAGCAAGAAATGACTACCTAAGTAAAAGGAGAGAGGCAGAGAGAGACTATGAGAGGGACATCACCAGGAAGGCTAAAGAAAATCCCAAGCTTTTCCACAGCTTTATCAGAGGAAAACTGAAGGTAAAAGAACAGGTTTTAAGGCTAAAGAGAGCGGATGGAAGCATCACTGAGACGGATGAAGAGATCTGCAAAGAATTGAACAAGGAGTTTCAGTCAGTATTTACAGTAGAAAATACCCCACCCCCTCAGATTGCAGTGATAGAAGCTCAAGGGCCGGTATTAGAGAACATCAACCTTACAGCCACAGAGGTATGCAAAGCACTCATGGATTTAGATGTTCATAAAGCTACAGGTCCTGATGACATATCCCCTCATGTGCTTAAAAAATGCGCAAACACAATATCAGTGGCACTAAGTATCATATTTAAGGAGTCACTGGAGTCGGGGGAGATTCCAAGATGCTGGAAACAAGCAAATGTGATACCTATCTTCAAAAAGGGAAGGAGGGATACGGCTCTGAACTATAGACCAGTTTCCTTGACCAGCATTGTTTGCAAAGTTATGGAGAAACTACTAAGGAAACATATATCTCTTCACTTGGAATCCTTCAACTTTTTGTCAGTGAGGCAACATGGCTTCAGAGAAGGTAGATCAACAGTAACAAACTTATTAGAAATTTATGATGAGGTAAGCCAAATCTTACAGGAAAGAGAGGGCTGGGCAGATTGCATATTCCTAGACTTCCAGAAAACGTTTGACACTGTTCCACATGGGAGACTTATTAGGAAGCTACAATCAATGGCTAGGATATGTGGAAATGTTTTGGAATGGATAAAAACTTACATAGAAGGAAGGGAACAGAGGGTTAGAGTAAGACACTCAGTGTCTGAATGGAGAAGAGTTAGTGGTGGAGTTCCACAGGGTTCAGTTTTAGGGCCACTTTTGTTCCTTGTATATGTAAATGACCTACCAGAGTCTGTAAATTCATTCATGAATATGTTTGCAGATGATGCAAAGATTGTGAAGAAAGTAAAAAACGAGAACAATGGTAGAGAACTTCAGGAGGATCTAAATAATCTGCATGAGTGGACAGAAAAGTGGCTAATGAACTTCAATACTTCAAAATGTAAGGTAATGAGAATGGGTACAAGTGCAAGAAGGCCCAAGCTTGACTACTTGGTGGCTGGAGTACAACTTCAAGAGACAGAAAATGAGAGAGATCTAGGAGTAAACATACTGGCAGATTTGTCTCCAGAAATACATATAAATGGCATAGTAAGGGCAGCATATGCATTCTTATCAAATGTAAGGGTAGCCTTCAGGCACATGGACAAGGAAATGTTCAGAAATATTTATGTAACCTATGTGATGCCAAAACTCGAATATGCAGCCCCCTTTTGGAATCCACACTTGAAAAAGCACATAACTAAGCTTGAAAAAGTTCAAAGACATGCCACGAATCTGGTGCCAGAAATACGCAATCTCAGTTATGATTAGAGGCTGGGGGAATTAGACTTACCATCACTCGAAGCTAGAAGAGTGAGGGGGGATATGGTGACAGTCTTTAAATTCCTTCATGATAATGATAGAGTGGATAGGGATCGATATTTTGATATGGCTGCCTCTAGAACTAGAGGTCATAGTTTGAAGCT
>JAXCGZ010018168.1:0-2500 GCA_037179515.1 Halocaridina rubra | reverse complement strand
ATATATATACATATATATGTATGTATGTATGTATGTATGTATGTATGTATGTATGTATGTATGTATGTATGTATGTATGTATGTATGTATGTAGGTAGGTAGGTAGGTAAGTAGGTAGCATGTATGTATGTATGTATGTATGTATGTATGTATGTATGTATGTATGTATGTTTGTATTTATGTATGTATGTATGCATGTAGGTAGCTAGGTAAGTATGTATGTATGTATTTATGTATGTATGTATGTATGTATGTATGTATGTATGTGATTAACTAATTGTGATTACCTAATTGTGTTTACGGAAAAGAGCCCAAAGCTCGTATCTTCCCGTCTCCTGATCGGTTCCATTTGAGACTTAGTGATACTTATCATACCTGTCCTTCAAACTATGGATTGAGATAGCATTAACTACCTCCTCGCTTAGCCAATTCCAATTACCAACTACTCTTACACTGAAAAAGTATTTCCTTACATCCTGCAAAGAAGTTTTCTTACGAAGCTTCAAACTATGACCTCTAGTTCTAGAGCCAGCCACATCAAAATATCGATCCCTATCCACTCTATCATAACCATGAAGTAATTTAAAGACTGTCACCATATCCCCCCTCACTCTTCTAGCTTCGAGTGATGGTAAGTCTAATTCCCTCAGCCTCTCATCATAACTGAGATTGCGTATTTCTGGCACCAGTTTCGTGGCATGTCTTTGAACTTTTTCAAGCTTAGTTATGTGCTTTTTCAAGTGCGGATTCCAAAAGGGGGCTGCATATTCGAGTTTTGGCCTCACATAGGTTACTTAAATATTTCTGAACATTTCCTTGTCCATGTGCCTGAAGGCTACCCTTACATTTGATAAGAATGCATATGCTGCCCTTACTATGCCATTTATATGTATTTCTGGAGACAAATCTGCCAGTATGTTTACTCCTAGATCTCTCTCATTTTCTGTCTCTTGAAGTTGTACTCCAGCCACCGAGTAGTCAAGCTTGGGCCTTCTTGCACTTGTACCCATTCTCATTACCTTACATTTTGAAGTATTGAATTTCATTAGCCACTTTTCTGACCACTCATGCAGATTATTTAGATCCTCCTGAAGTTCTCTACCATTGTTCTCGTTTTTTACTTTCTTCACAATCTTTGCATCATCTGCAAACATATTCATGAATGAATTTACAGACTCTGGTAGGTCATTTACATATACAAGGAACAAAAGTGGCCCTAAAACTGAACCCTGTGGAACTCCACTACTAACTCTTCTCCATTCAGACACTGGGTGTCTTACTCTAACCCTCTGTTCCCCTCCTTCTAAGTAAGTTTTTATCCATTCCAAAACATTTCCACCTATCCTAGCCATTGATTGCAGCTTCCTAATAAGTCTCCCATGTGGAACAGTGTCAAACGCTTTCTGGAAGTCTAGGAATATGCAATCTGCCCAGCCCTCTCTTTCCTGTAAGATTTGGCTTACCTCATCATAAAATTCTAATAAGTTCGTTACTGTTGATCTACCTTCTCTGAAGCCATGTTGCCTCACTGACAAAAAGTTGAAGGATTCCAAGTGAAGAGAGATATGTTTCCTTAGTAGTTTCTCCATAACTTTGCAAACTATGCTGGTCAAGGAAACTGGTCTATAGTTCAGAGCCGTATCCCTCCTTCCCTTTTTGAAGATAGGTATCACATTTGCTTGTTTCCAGCATCTTGGAATCTCCCCCGACTCCAGTGACTCCTTAAATATGATACTTAGTGCCACTGATATTGTGTTTGCGCATTTTTTAAGCACATGAGGGGATATGTCATCAGGACCTGTAGCTTTATGAACATCTAAATCCATCAGCGCTTTGCATACCTCTGTGGCTGTAAGGTTCTATCACTGCAATCTGAGGGGGTGGGGTATTTTCTACTGTAAATACTGACTGAAACTCCTTGTTCAATTCTTTGCAGATCTCTTCATCCGTCTCAGTGATGCTTCCATCCGCTCTCTTTAGCCTTAAAACCTGTTCTTTTACCTTCAGTTTTCCTCTGATAAAGCTGTGGAAAAAGCTTGGGATTTTCTTTAGCCTTCCTGGTGATGTCCCTCTCATAATCTCTCTCTGCCTCTCTCCTTTTACTTAGGTAGTCATTTCTTGCTCTTTTGTAGGTTTGCCAGGCATTTATGTTTTTTCTCCTCCTATACCTTTTCCAGCATTTGTCTCTCCACTCCTTAGCTCTTTTACACCCATTATCGAACCATTTCTCTCTGGCATGAATTACACCTACTTTGGTGACAGGTATGCAGCAATCTACTATCTTCCCATATTTCTCACAAAAGATGTCATACATTTCTTTTACAGATTTGTTGTAAAATAAGGTTCTCCAGTCAATAACTGCAAAAAGCTCATTCATTTTGATGTAATCTCCTTTCCGATAGTCCCTACTCTCAGGAAGAATATCTTCAATGATATACTCCATCAACAACACACAGTGGTCACTCTTTCCAATTGGTGGTTCATACTCAATATTTTCAAT
>JAXCGZ010018167.1:0-22500 GCA_037179515.1 Halocaridina rubra | reverse complement strand
CGAACTTCTGAAATATTCGCTACTCTAAAGGGCTAAACAGACGATCAATATTACTGACAGTATTTCCCTATACTGTCATTATTACTGTCGGTGTGTCCATCATATGGACGTAGTAGTTCTAACCAATAGAATAGTGTCAGTATATTTACTGACAGTAATAATGATCGTCTGTACCCCCCTTAACAACCACTTCCTTGGAACGAATGAGATAGCATTTTTAGCTTACTTTCAAGTCGTTCAGTATTCGGTTTTCACTTTCCTGCGTTATTACAAAAGGGCGTGTGAGGGGAGGTGCTCCTATATGAAAAGCAGATATGAGTGAGAAAGCCTACCCACAGTGGAACAAGAGGGACATCTTCTTAAGGTAATGTGCTTTGATTTTTTTTTATAAAGGTGACACCGTTGTCACACACTGTTATATATTTGACTAGATGGAGTTTTTCGCACTAAAATTTCCCTTTCATATATTTAGCAGATTATGCACATGGAGTACCTCGTGTCAACACTCTCCGAGGTAACAAAATGGAGCTGTTGTTGGTGGAACAACAGGACACTACGAAGACAGGCTGAGGGGAGGATTTGGCTACGAAATGTAGAGAAACTATCCGTGGAGTGGAATTTAGGTGTTTTCAAAAAGCCACAAAATTTCATATTACTTTTAAAGTATATAATTTTTGGAATTTGCTGCACTTTCCTTGTATTTATTCGATCAAGCTCTGCCTGTAAGCCCACACCTACAGAGGCTATGATTGACGATGGAGACTAGAGGAGAACGAGACGTAACAGGTGGCTCCTGGAGAAGGAAGAGGTATGTCTCATGGAGAAGAAGATGCCGAATCGACCATATAGATTAGTGTTACTACCTTCCTTTGTTTAAAAATATATTTAATTAATAAGTTCATAAGCAAGCCCAAACCGGGTTAGGTTTATGATATAGGAAAAGTATTATATATATATATATATATATATATATATATATATATATATATATATATATATATATATATATATATATATATATATATATATATATATATATATATGAAAACAGCCACCGGAGTAACAAGCCAGCTCAACTTGGCGCCGGTCCCAAGCCAGGATAAATGAGGAGCCAGAATTGTAGAGAGAGTAATGCTAGAGAGTACCCTGAAAATATGAGTGCTACCGCATCAAGGACGGGCGAGGCTAAAGAAGAAAGCCCAAACAATGAAGTTGAGGATCGGATCCATCAATGTAGGAAGCATGACAGGGAGAGAAAGAGAACTGGTAGACATGCTGGAGAGAAGGAGGGTAGAGATCTGCTGTACACAAGAGACAAGGTGGAGAGGAAATAAGGCAAAGCCACTTGAAAAAGAATATAAGTTGATATACAATAGAGCAGATGCAGGAGGTAGGAATGGTGTAGGATTGATACTAAACAGAAGATGGCAAAAAAAAAAAGTTTTACAGAAGTTATGAGATTGAATGACAAAATTATTAAAGTAAAAGTGACAGACCACGGAATAACAATCAGAGTTATATCAGTCTACGCCTCACGAAGAGGATGCCCAGCTGAGGAAAAGGAGTTTAGGAGACAGATGGACAGCCTGATGAGGGCAGTGCCTGAAAATGAGAAGATAGTGCTGGGAGGTGATCTAAATGGCCACATAGGACAAGACAATACAAACATTCAGAGAGTGCATGGAGGATGGGGGAGTGGGAGAAAGAAATGAAGAACAGATAATTGATTTGGCAATGGCATTTGACCTGGCCATTGTTAACACCTTCTTTAGGAAAAGGGAAGCACAGATGTTCACCTGCAGAAGTGGAAATAGAGAAAGCAAGATTGACCTGCTCTTGTGTAGGAGGAAAGAAAATCATAATTTGTAACGTAATCAAGGGAGAAAGTGTGGCTCCTCAACATAGGCTGGTGGTAACAGACCTTACATTAGTCGGAATGATAAGACGAGAGCAAAAGATGGTGAAAACAAAATGGTGGAAGATAAAGGAGGAGGAGAGTAAATTAGTCTTTAAGAGGGAGGCAGTGAGTAAAATATTGGCAACAAATGGGAGAAACAGAGGCTGGGACGACGTTGGAAGAATTGTGAGAGAGGTTGGAGAACAAGAGCAGGGGAAATCATCAGGAAAGAGAAAACTGCAAGATAAAGAAGACTGGTGGTGGACATCAAAGGTACAGGCTAAGATTCGCATAAAAAAGGTGGCAAAGAAAAGGTACGATGCAACAGGAAATGCAGATCAAGAACAGTACAAAGTGGCTAAGAAAAATGCTAAGAGGGCAGTAGCAGTAGCGAAAGCAGACAGCCTACAAAATTTTTAAGATCTGGACACTAAACACAGACAAAAGAAAGTGTACAGTATAGCAAAGCAGAGGAATAAGGCTTGATACATGTGAAGCAAAGGAGGAGCCCAGAGCCCAAAATAGTAAAAATCTTTCATGTGGTCGAAAATTTGAAAAATATTTTAAAAGCATGGCTATGGCGATGGCAACACACTCACAAAAAATTATGGTTATATCTCATCTGCAATCGATGTTATAATTGCAAATAATAAAACAATTTGCAATCGCTGGCAACCTGAAGGATGTCAAAATATTTTTGTAGAGCTGTATAAACCAAAAATTATTACAAAAAGTAGTTTTTTGCACAGCTAATTCGTCTCCTCGTTGCATCTGGCTTATCCACTCATAGGCTTTCCATTGGTATCAAGCTCTTAGTTCCTACATGGCAGTGTGGCTCCGGCAATAGAAAACGAGGGGTGGGTCGCTCTTCACCACTCATCCTGATACGACCTTGAAATTGTCAGTGTATTTACTTGTCTCCTACCCTAAATTGTGACATTACAATGACCAGACCAACGAATAGCAAGCAGAGCAAGGCTGAGCAGCTGGTGAAGGCACGTGAAGTGCACAAAACAAAGCGACAAGTGGAGAAACAAAAACCAACATCTGGCGATAGCTGCACTCCTGCGACACCCCATGTTGACCGAGAAGATGAACATCAACCGGCCGCTTCACACAACTCGAGTGCAAAGAAGAGAAGGTTACTGCTGTTTGATGAAGAGGAGGAAGAACCGAACACGTGTGTAAAAGAAAGTTCAGTTTGTTTTATTAGAAAAAAGTTATTTAGAAGAGGTGTTAAGCAACGTGAATTGTGGACAGTGTGATGGAAGTGTGAAGCTTACTTTTGTGCAGAAAAAGTTGGACAGTAAAGTTGATGTAATTTGCAAAGTGTGTGGAAACATTACGAAATCAAAAGTGAATGAAACTCCAGTAACTAACATGGTGGTATATAGTTGCATGGAAAATGTTGTGGGTTACGATGGTGTGAACAAATTGTTGTCAAATCTGAACATGAAACCACTTGACAAGAAATATACTGAGCATTCGAGAACCCTAACTGAGGCAGCTAAATGCAAAGCAAAGAACGTTTTAGAAAAGAGTGCAAAAACAGTAAAGGCTTATTATAAAGACAAGCTGAACATACTGCCAGATAAAGATGGGATAGTGAACTTACAAGTGGCATATGATGGTAGCTGGCAGAAAAGAGGTCATATTAGCTTGCTTGCTTGCAGTGGTTGAAGCCAAGCCTGGTCTAGTGTTTCGGATTATGAAACAATTAGTAAGTACTATAAAAAATGCATGAAAAAAGAGAATGTGAAGAAATATAAGAAAATTACCGAGACAGAATACAACGAGTGGTACGATAAACATAAAGATGAGTGCACGAGAAAATACACCGGAAGTTCCGGTGGAATGGAAGCAGCTACAGCAGTGGCTATATTTGGCAGAAACTTAGAGATAAAACAATGCTACAGTGTTCATTTCGGACGGTGATAGTAGTGTATATGATGCTGTATGCAAAATGAACGAAGGAAAAGGCCCATATGGTGGAAGGGAGAGTGCATAAACCATGTTTTGAAGAGACTTGGAACTGCACTCAGAAAATTAAGAACACAGGTAGTCACAGTGAGAACAACAAAAAAGGGTGCTCAACGAAGGATGTCATATATTGGACGGCGAGGGAAGCTCACTGATTTCGTTATAAATAAATGAACAATGTATTATGGAATTGCTGTGCGGAGACACATAAATGGGACTGTGAGTGAAATGAGGAAAGAAATTATGGCTTCATTCTTTCACTGTTCTTCCGCTGAAGCATCTCCTCGTCATTTCTTTTGCCCTAAATCAAAGGACAGTTGGTGTCTTTATGAAAGAGCAGTAGCCAAAAAAGAAACAGTACCAAGTCACAAGGAAATGAAAATAAAATTTGAACTTCATGATAATTTACGATCTAATGTGTATGGAGAATATAAGAGACTAACTAGTGATAAATTGCTGAATGCGTTCTTGATGGGAAAAACTCAAAATCCTAATGAACACCTATATTCAAGTGTGAAGATACTGCTCTAAATACAAGAGTTCTAATAAACACATACTGGACTTAGCATCGGCACAGGCAGTGGTTGACTACAATGTAGGATATGTGATTGAGTGATAATTTGAATTTTCCAACAAGCAAAATAACCATGTTCCATCTAAAACAACGTGACAGAAGAAGAGAAAAGGTAGTACAGAAGATAAAGAAGAGGCAAGAGGTCGAGGATAAGGTCTCGTACAGCGCGGGGGTTTTATAATTAAATGGTCGCCCAAGGGGGCCATACCCAGGACGCGGTATTTAAAAATGGCTTTCCTATAAAGATTGTTTGCTTTACTTATTAATAATATCTCAGCCATTTTTCAACCTATAGTCATATTTTTCTTTGTTTGAAAGGTAAATTTAAGGTGCAAAGTATTGACAGTATAAATAATTAAAAAAAATTTTTTTGCATTTAACATATATCCTCGAAAATGTCATTGTCTCAGGAAAATTTTTAGAAAAATTTCATTATTCTTTTCATGGAAGGCATACCCAAAAGACTTACTGTCAAAAAGAGTTATAGAATCCTTATCTTCTGATGGAGATTAAGCAAAAGATATTTGGCAAGTGCGTTTCACCAATATAACATTTGGAACTTACTTGAAAATTAGCATAAAATATGATTCCATGGTCCTGATGGTATTTATGAGTGCACGGAAGTGATAATACATAGAAATTATAGTTATTAGAAAGGTAAATGATTAAACAAATTTATGTTTGTAAAACTAAATCTATTGTACTGCATCAGAAGAGAAGGATATCTAACAGGTGAAAGAGTTATTTTGAGACATTGTTAAATGTAGAAAATCCAAGGCAAATTGTAGAGTTGGACAGCCAAATGAGGTGGAGGTGAAAGACATTAGGGAGCAAGAGCTGAAGGAAGCAATTGTAATAATGAAGAACTGGAAAACGTTGAGATACCTGTTGAGGCTTGCAAAGCACTGAGTGACCTGGGAGTTGAGATTGTGTACGAGATCATTTGCCAAGCATTTGATAGCGAAAGAGTACCAAATGAATGGAGAGAAAGTACCCCGGTACTAATTTACAAAGAGACTGGGGACATCCAGGACTGTGAAAAGTATAGAGGGATTAAGCTTATGAGCCATACTGTGAAGGCACATGAAAGATTAATTGACAAAAGACTGAGAGAATGCACGAAAGCTCAGTTTGGATTTATGCCAGGAAGGAGTACAATGGATGCCATCTTTGCATTGAGACAGTTAATGGAGAAGTACACAGAGAAATGGAAGGGATTTCATCTGGTGTTTATTGACTTGGAAAAAGCTTATGATCAAGTACCAAGGAAGGAAGTGTGGAGTTGCAATCGGGAGAAGGGAGTGTCAGAAAAATATATGAGGGTGCGATAGTGATAACTTGGGTGAAAATGATCAAGATAAAGTAAAGGCTGTGGTGGAGGCTACTGGCTACACAGAGAGATTCGACGTGAATGATTGGGAACTGAAGAGGCTTGAACAACAAACGGCAAACAGGAAAAGGCCTATCCTGGTGATAGTAGAGAATAATCAGATAATGAATGCCAATGTTGAAAAGGCCAGAAATCTTAAGCATGCAAGACCTCCATTTGACTCAGTTTACGTAAGGAAAGATGTCCACCCGGCTGTTAGAAGAGAAATTAGAAGATTGTGCAGGAGAGAAAAAGAGGAAAAGGAAAAACCAGAGAATAAAGGAACAAATGTTGTGTATGATGCTGAACAACGGGTACTTCTACGAGATGGACTAGTGATTGATAGATATGCTCCCAATTTTTTCTAAGGAGATCAGTTGGATAGTTGTTTGAATAGCTTGCAGGTTTGTGCATGGAATGTTGCAGGTGTGGGAGATAAACTGCAAAATGAGGATATTTTGTCTTTTGTTTTTAAGTTTCACATTGCATGGTTGTTAGAAACCAAAGCCAGTTATTGTTTTAGTGTTCCAGGATTTAAGGTGTATCAGAATCCATCTAAAGTAAATCAGAAAAGGGGGGAGTTGCACTACTTATAAAATGTTCAATTCTGAAATATGTAAAGAATGTTGATATGAACACGGAGGGACAGATCTGGCTTGAGTTATCTTGCTTTGCATCTTTGATTTTTGGAGGAGAATATATCCCCCCACAAGATTCACTTTATTTTGAACTGTCATTCTTTGGTAATTTGGTTGCTAAAATAATGGAGCATTCTAGAATAGTTGTAATAGGAGATTTTAATTCTCGTGTAGCCAAACCTACCATTACCAGCTGTGACAATGTTGCTTATGAGTATAGCAGAACGAAAAACTTTACATTAAATAGTCATGGACGACACTTAATCGAAATATGTAAAGGTACCGGCCTGGTGATAGGCAATCACTTGAATACAGGTAAAAAAATATTGGGTGGTGATTTGTCCTATAGACAAGGGTCTGTTTGGAAGTCAGAAATTGATTTGTGCCTTGTAAAACCAGAAATTGTAAATTTAATACAAGAATTGTATGTCCAATGCGAAATTGCTGAATCAGACTATGCTCCTTTGAGTCTTCAGTTCAATTTTGCATCTTATATATTGGGATCAGAACTTTTAGAGAGATCTCAAACGCTTGGTCAGTCTTATATACCTCCAGTGGACCATTATTATGCTAGTGCTGGACCATCTTATAGAAATGTAAATTTGACTGAATTTAGGGGGGCTTTAGAGGAGTATCCTCCTCCTGATATTAATGATCATGAAGACGTGAATGTTTCTTTGGTAGTAGACAATGCTTGTAATATAATAAACTCTGTGGCAAAAGCTAACCTAAACAGTCCTAATGAGGGTCTTAATTTATGGGAGCAGGAACAACCAAGATGGAAAAGACTGTTAGAGAGGGATGACTCTAGGTTAATTTGGCGCTCAATTAACTGGAAGGGTGAACCATCAGAAGAAACAACTGGGGAGCCAGATGATTCCAAATTCAAAACGCATTTTGAAAACTTGTTGAACCCGACAGTAGAAGCTGTACATGATAATCTAAATATAGACTCAGCACCGTACATTCCCTTCCTTGTTAGATGACCCCTTCACATATAAGGAATTAGAGATAGCATCACATAAACTAAAGAAAAACACGAGTTATATCGGGATTTGCCCCTTTCTGTTTTCATCATTACCTGTAACATGGCTAATATTTTTCCTGACAGTATTTAATTTAGTACTTTATTATACTAGTTATCCTGATTCCTGGTGCTATAGTAAACTAATTATTTTATTCAAGAGTGGCGACAGATTTGACTGCGGAAATTACCATGGTATTAGTATCATGAATACTTTAGCTAAAGTTTATGATATACTTCTCATGGTTTGTTTAAATTTATGGTGTATCAGGCTTGGGATCAAGAAAACAGGGGCAGTATTGAACATATTGTATCTCTTCGCTTTTTGATCGATTAGGCACTCTGGAAAAAAAATAAATTTTATTGTTTATTCGTAGATTTTAGTAAGGCTCACGATCGAGTGCCTCGTGATAGGATGATTAAACATCTGAAGTCAATGGGATGTGGTAGAAAGATGCTTTTGGCATTATATGGAATATATAAACGTACAAAAAATATTCTTAAGTCAGCAATAATATCATCTTCTATTGGGGTAAGGCAAGGTGCACCAACTAGCTGTCTCTTATTTATCATGTACATTGATAAAATGATTAAAATGGTTAAAGAAAGGATAGGGGAAAAAATGGATACTTGGGAATGTTACACACTTTATTGTTGATGGATGACACAGTTATCTTGGTGACGTCTCGGATTATGTGCTATAGGAAACTTATGATCTTATCTGAATACTGCTCTGAATATGGCATGGTTATTAATGAAAAAAAGACTAAGTTTTTTGTGGTAAATGGAAATGAAAAAGATGGGAAACCTTTCATCATGGATACCTTAGTTATCCAGTATTGTCCTAGATATCTATATTTGGGGGCATGGTTTACAGACTTGGAAACTAAGGAGTCAGTACTAGAACTTCATGTGACTTCAACTACTCCATCAATTAATAAGTTTGCTGTGTTTTGTGCTGCAAATACTACTATGTTTTTTTAGTATAAGATGAAAGTTTTCAATGCTGCCCTTACTGCTTCTCTGCTGTATAGTTCGGAGAGTTAGTTTACATCTAATGCAAAATGCATAGACCAATTATATAATAAATCAGTCAAATGTCTGTTGGGTGTAAGAAGCTCTACTCCATCTTCCTTATGTTTGGTTGATGTGGGAATAAACACCTGTCATAATGAAATCATTAAGAAAAGAAAAACATTTTTTACGTCAAGATTTAATAACAAAAATCACGATGAACCATTTCATTTGGTATTTGACCTGTGCAGGCGAGAGAATACACAAGGTTTTAGAATGCTGTCACGTTGTTTGGAAGGTGAAACGAATGGATTCACGATGGAACAACTAAAACAACAGATACGCTGTAAGCCAGACAGTGCTACTAAGTTTGTCAATTACCGATCTGAGCTTAACTCTGGTCTTGATGTGCATGAGATATACAAAAAGAGTGTATATATACTTGACTATTTAAGAGTATCTTTTATCAGATTGAGATTAGTGTCTCACAACTTAAAGATAGAAACAGGAAGGTGGAGCAGGTTACCCAGAGAGGCTAGAGTATGTAATTGTAATAATATTGTAGTACAAGATGAATGTCACGTTTTGCTAGAGTGCCCTTTATCACAACATATTCGTGAAGCTTATAATCAATTAGATTTTACTTCTTTGGATAATTTGCTGAATGAAGATTTGTATTTAGTAGATTTATGTTAATATGTTAATGAGGTTTTAAAATTATTTTCAGGATGTTGAATGTAATATTAAATAATGGTGTATGAGGTAACTCGTATTAAGTTGAATATATTATAATGTTTTTTAATGGACAAATAAGTGGTCATATTGTTGCTATCTTCATGTTTTTTATTATTTGTTTTTATTGTTTTTGTAATTCATTGTATTGTATAAAAACAAATGTATAAACAAAATTTAATTCTTGTTTGTCAATAAACTACTACTACTACAGAGATGTATACACACAAGTGAGGACAGCGGTCGGGGTAACGGACAAGTTCCCAGTGACAGATGAATTACATCTGGGGTTGGCACTGAGTCCATACATTATCAACCTGGTCATGGATGTGATAGTGAGGGATGTACTGGAGGAGGCCCCATGGACTATATTATTTGGTGACAACATAGTCTTGGTGGCGCAGACCAGAGAAGAGTGGAGGAGAAGTTGAACAAGTGGAGGAAAAGTTGAACAGGTGGAGTGACGAGTTGGAAAGTAGAGGGCTAAATATAAGTCGGGACTAAACAGAATACATGCAGATGGGAGAACAAGATGATGACAGCCAATGGTGAACTGGACAGAGAAATAAATGGGAGGATACAAGCAGGATGAAAAAATTGGAGGAAATGCTCTGGACTGATATGTGATAGAAAGGTTAGTGCAAGAGTGAAAGCCATGATATATCGTGCAGTGGTAAGGCCAGCGATGATATATGTCTAGGAGACATGGTCTGTTAAGAAAACACAAGAAAGAAAGATGGAAGTGGCAGAGATGAGAATGGTGAGATGGATGTTGAGTGTGACGGAGGGGTAGGATCAGGAACGAGAAAATTAGTGGGACAGTCAAGGTGACACATGTGGGGAAAAAAGATGCAAGAAAGAAGGCTTCAGTGGTATGGACATTGTATGAGGAGATGAAGAATGGATTGGTAGAAGGATGATGGAGCTACAGGTGGAAGGAGTGAGAGGAATAGGGAGACCATGAAGATGATGGGGTGACTGTATACGGGACGACTTGAGAGAAGGACATCAGTGGAGAGGAAGTATTGGAAAAGAGAGAGTGGAAAGGGCTGATAAGAAACCACGACCCCATATAAATATGGGAAAAGCAAGAGAAGAAGAAGAAGACACACACACACACACACACACACACACACACACACACACATATATATATATATATATATATATATATATATATATATATATATATATATATATATATATATATATATATATATATGTGTGTGTGTGTGTGTGTGTGTGTGTGTGTGTGTGTGTGTGTGTGTGTGTGTGTGTGTGTGTGTGTGTGTGTGTGTGTGTGTGTGTGTGTGTGTGTGTGTGTGTGTACACGTGCGAACGAGTGTGTGTGACTTTATTGCAATTCCTCTCTTGTTCTGACCATATCAATAGCTACCAGCCGGATAAGTTTCTTCGTAGTACCTGAAATCGAATGAGAATCTAAGAGGGGACGGAATAACATGACGTCTGGATAACAAAGTTCTACTTTGCTCTAGTCACTGAATGGCGACGGAATGAGGTTGAAAGGTGGGGTTCCTCGAAGACTATGTCATAATATAGGTCTTCTCCGGAATATGTTCTTCCAAATTGTAAGAACATTTATCCCATGATGGGTGACCTGTTGAAAGCTTATTGGTAGGCGATGAGGCATGACAACACAGAGGTGGAAAAACCATTCAACTAGTAAAACTTTCTGGGATAACTAGTCGTTGTTGCATCACAAAGCAGATGTTCTTCTAGTAGGTCATCAACCACAAATATGCCCACACATGTGAAAAAATTTGTGTTGTGTGTATGTGCGTGTGTGGCGTAAGCCGTTTGCCGTTTCTTATACAAAAAGGCACCCGAATTTTTGTGTGTGACACCGAGACAGCCTAGAAAACTGACCCTATCGAGACCGGTCACCAAGAAAAACATTGAGACAAAGAACGAGGAAGAATAAGAGAATGATACACAACAGGAATAGGACATGCTAAAAGAATGGTCAAAGTAATGAAGACCTAGAAATATGGGAAGATTAGGCTCTGAGATCCCTAGATCCTCTGTTTAAAGGAAGATTGGTCATAAGTATCAGGAAAGTGAAAAGAAAGAAGAGAGTTCCAGAGTTTAGAAGTGGAAGGGACGAAGCTGTCACTGCACCGATCAATTCACGAGCTACTGATTTCCACACAGTGTATATGCGATAAGGCCGTTTTGTGAAAGTTACACGGCCTCGGCAGTGGGGGAGGGATGCAATTCGCCAACTTATCAGAGTAGCAATGGAAGTAACGATACAAAAGGAATAGGGATAATACCTTATGGCAGAAAGACTGAGAATCTAGATTAGAAGTAAGAGAAAGGCTACTAATGAGTCTGATTGCCTTAGATTGTACTCTATCAAGGAGGTAAGTACAAGTAGCACCACCCCAGATAAGCAAGAAGTATTCTAAGCAGGTACGGATAAGACCTTCATAACTCTCAAGTAACTGAAATGAGTAAAAGTACTGACGAAAACAAAACAAAATCCCCGAAGAGGTAGATTCAGATTTAGAAATTTGGATTACATGATTCTTCCAAGATAAGCTGGAGGCAAGCTGGATTCTTAATATGGTAACAGAATTAGGAGGGTAAATTTCGCTAGTTTCAAAGACAATAAGGGTATCAGGTGGAGAAGATAAAGAAATCGCCAGAAAATTAGTCTTGGCGGCATTAAATTTAACTAAATTTTGGGTGCCCCACTCAGATATCCTATGTAAATCGGAGTTGAGAGTAGTAGAGAGAGTGATGTGAGACTAATTACGAGTAGCAGATGAAAGTTGTGAAAAGAAGGCAAAGGAAAAATGAAGGATAGAATTGTCGGCAAAGGCGTGGAGAAGGGAGGATGATGGGGACTGAAGAAGATCATTGATGAAGAAAAAGGAAAAGAGTAGGTGAAAGAACAGAGCCCTGTGGAACACCACTGGTAACTCGGAATAAGATAATGTTGCACCGTCAACAACCACGGATATAAAACAGGCTGAAAGAAAACTGGAAATCAGAGAACAGAGAGAAAAGGCAAAGCCATAAGCAGGAAGTTTTACTCTGCCAAGGCTTAGAGATATCAAGGGCAACAACAAAGGATTCCTCATAGTTCTTCAGAGATGATCATACATGAGTGAAAAAGGACAGCAGGTCACTAGTGGATCTTGCCTTGCGAAAGCATTTTTTGGTGATCGGAAAAATGCGAGTTAAATTTATTATGTTTCAAGAAGTGAAAACTGAGCAAAGTTACAAATACTTTAGCGACTGCAGAGGAGAGGGCAATTGGGCGGTAGCTGGAAAGAATAGAGTAGTCACCCTTCTAACGAAGAAGCTAAACCGTTTGAAAGAATGAGGCGAAAACACGGCAAAGCAAGGGAGCCAGGTTATATGCAAACTCCATAAGGAAACTTGCAGAGATGCCAGCTGCCGGATACCTTGTTCGTCTTTATTGAGCGAAGAACCTTGTGGACTTTGTGCGATGAAAGAATAAGAGAGGGCATAGGGTAAGAGAGGGGTAAAATACCCGTCACAGGTGCACTGGGATCGCTTAAGGAAGAGTTGGCACAAATAAAAGAGCCAAAGAGAGTGACTTTGTTAGTGGGAGAGCAAGCTAGCCTGAGTTACAGAAGATTTTGGAGAGGAATTTGGCTAAAGACCAGAAACATTTATTGGTGGGAGAGGAGTTAAGGCCATCAACCTTCCTTCTTAAAAAGGAAGTTTTGGACCTTGGAATAATATATAGCGAAATACTCACTTGACATTAATACTTGAAAGATATAAAAATACACTCAACGTCTTTCATGAAATTATCTGTATTAAAGCCAAATGAGCTTATGATATTTGTTGTGGGCGGTTTCGTAAATGACATACTAATGCGGCAGTATGAAGACTCAAGGATGACTCACAACCATACCAGCAAAAACACATATACCGACAAGAAGAATTAGAATATCATTCTTTCACATAAAAAAAGCGTTAATACTTTAATGTCCCTCTCTCTTACTACCAACGCCTTTAAACAAAGTTACACAGTTACTTCCATGACATTGTCTAGAGGGCATCATTTCTTCCCTTTCATATCCAAAGTGTTTGTTAGCGTCATTCTTTTTGCACTATATCCGTCCATCAAGCCCTTATTCTGAGAGATAAGTCTCGTACAACCACACTTTTCTCTTTCATGTCACTGATCCATAAGGTAATCCACGTGTATTTGTTCGTATTTTGCGGCCTCCTAATTACTGAATGATGCATGGCATGTCACTCGCCAGCTTACCGTCATGCATCACGGAGTGCTGAGGGTAATTATCGTCCCTACGCCATGTCTCGTACAGGTGAATGGGCCAATTACAACGCAGCGTGCAGTTATTTGGAGAGTAGTTAAGCAGCCGTTTGTCATATTCCACAAAGCAAGCAGATAAATGAGGAGTTGAAGGGGGTAAAAGAAATGGACGGGCTCCTAAATGCGTATTGGTTTTACAAGATAAACTACCTACTAAAACATTTTTTGCCAAGTTTACTTCAGACACAGAGTTCAACCTTTACAACGTTATCAAATGAAAAGGTAATAACATAACGATAGTAGGCAGTCTCCATAAATTCATGGAAAGCATAACTGCTGAATACTACAAGATTATATTACGTAATGTGTTGTAAGAATACTTTTCACATTTCATACGCAATATTACGTGTATATCAAGTAATAATGAAACTATAAAAACGAGAAAAGTCAACGAAATGAAGTGAAATAAACATAGCTTGGGATTCATGTGTATAAGCAACCTGAAGTTCTGGAGTCCTTCCATTAAAACAACTTTTTCCCCTTGAAATAATGCAAGCCCATCCCTTCCCTTCTATACTGACTTTAAACATCTCAGCCACCACGAGATTATATTTTATATTAAATAAATGTCTGTGTAACAAATACATCACCACAGCATGATCTTAACTCTTCCCTAAAAATTTTATCTATAATATGAAAAAGAATAATCAAATTGCAAAAAAATAGCAAATATGACGATAAAAATGTAATGAGTAATAAGCAACTTGCAAAGTGGTTTATCTATGACTATAAATTTATTAACACTATTATTATTATAATTATCATTATTATTATTGTTATTATTATTATCATTAGCAGTAGTAGTATAAGCATTATTATTATTATTATTATTAATATTATTACTGCAGGTATACTATTTACTACTACTCCTTGGATTAAGAACAAGAAATGTTTTGCTAACATTGTTATTTTGACAAAGAACACAATTCTTCCAATTTATATGGTCCATGGTTAATATCCTTTTATGCTTAATGCAGGATTTCTAAAGACATGAATTTATTCAGTCTTCTGCTACTACTACTACTACTACTAATAATAATAATAATTATAATACTAATAATAATAATAATCATAAAAACAATAATAATAATAATAATAATAATAATAATAATAATAATAATAATAATAATGATCATAATAATAATAATAATAATAATAGTAATAATAATAATAATAATAATTATAATAACACTGTCGATACTGTAAATATATTTTTTTATCTTAATCATTAACGATTAGTCTACATCTTCCAAAATGCATTATTACCGGAAGATGGGAACCAGCCCAAAGGTAGCACTTAATGGACAACCATAAATTATGTGTGCAACAATCAAGTTAATAACCGACTATACTCCTCTCTCTCTCTCTCTCTCTCTCTCTCTCTCCTGCCTTAGCCTTAAATTCTATTCACAATTGATAAAAAAATAAATTGAGTGACGAATTTTTGTGCAAAGTTAAAACTCTCCTCAAATAAAATAATCTAAAAAAAATATGAATGTTAAAAGAGGCAAAAATCGAAAAGGTCCCAATGGAAAAGAAAAGGCATTGTCACATCGGCTCCCCAAGTTGCAATCAAGATATAAAAACATCTAATATTATCAAAATGTTTATGACACTTACACCTGCAACTACAGCACTGCCTTAGTAAGCATTACAGCAAAAGCACTTCTGATAACGGTGAAGGAAGTTAAAAAATATATGGTTGGAAATAACAGAGAAAGAAAAATAAAATATCCAGCAAAAACGGAAGTTGGCAATCAAATGAAACTTTTGCCGTCTCTTGCGAACCTAGCACAAGAAATCTTCACCCACCATTTACATTCAAGTTATCGTTTTTTTTTACATTGAAAATATAAAATATTTGAAGCGCAAAAGAAAAAAAAGAGACTTGTATTCCCTTATAAGCACTCAAAGAACTCATTGTAAAGAAAGTTCTCTCTCTCTCTCTCTCAATGGAAAGTAGACATCGCAGTGAGATATTCCTTTTCCGATAAAACACAAAACCCTCTCCGCCTTCGTGATAGAGGTTACAGATAGCCCATGAAACTATTCTGTGCAGCCGATGATGGACTTAAAATTGATGACGAGATAAGGAGAAGCGTTTCATTAAATAATTACAGAGTGTATTGTGAGGCAGTCCAGCACAGTATTTATCACAGCGCAGTGAACGCCTCTGCGTAAATAAACGGTGGAGCACTTTTCAAATCCGCTTTTTGTATTCGCTGCCACAGAGCTTGTGTTTATGCCTTCCTCGGAGATATATTACTGACGTTTACACGTGTAGACATGAGTGTTAGCACCGTTTACATAGGGAGTTTTTGAATATTAAGGCAGCTTACACACAAAACACCTTGTTATTTTTTGTTTAACCCTCAGCCTTGTTTCTTAACTATACACCTGTTGCAGCTTTAGTTAGTATACTAATAAACCACAGATTTTAATAATTTCTTGAAGAGAAAAAAAAAGTCAAGTTTGGGTGAAAAAAATTACAAGAAAATCAATGTTTTCTGTCAATAACTCGTAGAAATCCCACTACAATTGACCTATTGTTTACCTCTTTGTGCAACATTCGAGTACAAATATGACCACTTGCTGGTAATTGTGACTTTTTTTTATGACTGTGACACCAGGACGGGCCGAAAAAATAAAAGAAAAGAAAACAACCCCCATCGAGCCTGGGCACGAAGAATACATTAAGTAAAAAGTAACAGACATGGAGAGTGTAATGACTTGTCAGAAGTGAAGGGATAATATGAGGTGTGTAATGAATATCCAAGAATATTCAGTGTTGATATAGGCATCTTCCATCTCTACATTTAGGTGATACTACACTACTGCAATTACTCTCACTGGCACTGTTAAGAGAGCTAAAGAGCAAAAAATATATGTGTAGGCGGTATGAGTAATGTATTTCTTCCAAACAGTGCCATAACTCAATCTATTTGCGAGAAAAGCTATAAGTGAATACCTATCATGCATGGCACCAAATATATATATATATATATATATATATATATATATATATATATATATATATATATATATATATATATATATATATATATATATATATATATATATATATATATATATATATATATATATATATAATAATAATAATAATTGATAAGTATAGACGAATACATAAACTTCTAAAGTAAAAAATATATTAATAAAAGTCTATAAACAGTTTTGCATTATCATACCAGAGTAAATATCCTTATTAAGTGAGCTTGGAATTTGGGCAGGTTTGTTATAAGGAACGAACAACAGTATTGAACAGTGAACTATGCCATCCGAGGCCTCAAAAAAGCTGGCAACAAATTTTCATTAATAGTTTCGCTGATGTATTAAGGTGGTGTTCAACCCTGCTAACACAAGATCTAATTGATCTGCTCAAGATACCACAACACTCAAGTCATGCACAGGGCTTAGTAGTGTTCCCTTTCTGTTAACCCAATCCTCCTCCTCCCCTCTAATCATCCTGACAAAGTAACACCTCAATTACCTAACCAGAGGACATCGTCTTTTTCAAGGCTCATCGTTGCTTAGGTACGCTCGGTGGGTGGTGACCATGAGATGGCAGTCCAAAAACTCCCTAATAATTCTGTAAAAAGTTTACCCTTGATAAACCACAGACTTAGATATCATATTCTCTAATTAATCCATCTTATATAAATTCCTTAAAGAAAATAAGAAAACAAGAATGTATGCCTCAGAAAACCGCTTTGCTGATAGTAAATGTAACTAGAAAAGGTTTGTAATATACGGCATATTTCAGAGAGGAAATCTGGGCAGTGTAACTTGGGATTGTATAAAGTTCCCTCTTGCCAACACACAGAACCTACGGAGTAAAATTCAATCGTCTCTTCTAAATGTACTAAAGAAAATATTAACATACGAAGTGATTCCACTTCCTGAAACGAAAAAAAAAACTCTGATGATACGACTTTACTAAACTCCTGTAATAAATTCCCTGTGTATCCGTTCCAACGCAGCAAAAATATTCCCCGCAAATGCTGAGCACATGACTTTCTTCGGAATATGCTAACAGTTCTTTAAATGCAATGTTCAACACAATTGACGAGAGAAAATGTATCAACTACTCAAGAAAAAATTAAGGTGTGATAAAGACAAACAAGCTATAAAGCAAGCAGTGCTCTTTGCAAAATGTGTTTTAAAGCCAAGCATATGATCTTATTGTACTGTCCTGTTATTTCTTGCAATTAAGCTACTTCCCAGTCTCACTATTTTCAGCAAAACTCTGAGGAGAGCTACAATTTAACCATAACACTCGGCTAATACTATAATTAGAGTATATTTATGACATAAAATTGCGCTTCAGCGTATTTCACTAAACACCGTGATCGCTGACAGAATGCTTCACCAGATGGTCTTTGTCTAACTCAAGTCAGGAAGGAAGGAAGAAGGAAGGTAGGCGATTCTCCATCTGCTACACCCTCATATTTTTCATTATTATAATTATTATTATTTATTATTATTATTATTATTATTATTATTATTATTATTATTATCATCATTATCATCATGATTATTATTAGTGTAGTAGTATTCAAATATCACATACTGTACCTGTGCATTTTTTAAATAATTCAAGCTAAGGGTAAGGGTCCCGAATCGAGCTTAGGACCTATATATCAAAGGAAAAATACTCATCAGACTACAGGGCACTAACAGCCTGATGGGAATGATTAATTCCGCTGATTCAAATGTCATGGCTGCAATTCCTGATCTACTGTATATGGCTAGCTTGATATTAAAATTATTATTATCTTTTTATTATCATTATTATTATTATTATTATTATTATTATTATTATTATTATTCACCGGGCAAAGGGCATGAAATAAGCTACTGACATTCTAATATGAAATCTACATTTAATATATTAGAATCATGAAACTGAACACGAAAAAAAAATTTACCAATAACTAAAAATCCATATTACTTGATTATGTAACAGTTATGGTAAATGTTGTTACAACTGTTGCTGTGCACATAATGATGGGTTATCATCACGGAAATACAGAACAAAGGAGATATTGCTGAATAAAACTGCAACTATTTCAATCACATGAAAAGGGAAAAACATTACCAACTGCTTTCTATCAAGTCTGAGCACAGTACATACATGGATAGCATAGCTTATGGTATTACAAAACTCACAAAGTTTGTCTATCATGAAACCCTAGAAAAAGTTACCTACTCAAACGGATGGGTAATAAGGAATAAAATACATGACGCTCGTCCTTGTGGAGCTGAATCTATTGTAGTTAATGTAACACAATAAAACAGGTTTCGAATTTACGAGACACTAAAGAGTAAGGTATGATATGAATATAATGAACAAAATATTATAGCTACGCCAATATGATACTCAAATGGAAAAAACTATTCTTTATAGAAAGGTCAGACTTATCTATGGAATACAGTACGTGACAGACAATAAAGTTTTTATACAAGTAGCTAAACGCAATAACACACACACATACAGGCATGTAAGGTCTAAAATGCCGTGAAAGTGAAAGAATGTGCTGATATTATGAATTATTTTTTTTATATATCAAGTATTTCATAAAACACCGAAATAAGTTTAAAGTATGCACAAGAGCCATAAGATTTGTTCAAGGGATAGGCAACAAGGGTAATAGATGAATGAATGAATGAAGAGTTATGTTTCGGTTAATAAAATGGATATGAATCGTAAACTTTAAATCAGGGGTTTCAAACTGTTTACAGTTAAGTACCCCCGAGCTATAAAATCATCTACCCGTACCCACATTAATCTGACACCGAATATGGAATTGTAATATAGTAAGACCAATGCAACATACATTTGTAATGCAATGGATGTAAAAAAATAAATTAAATTATAATGATTATTAAGCAGTGGCATCGACATCACATACTTTTTCTTAAGCCATATAAGTACCCCTGGAAAACTTCCTAAGGACCTCTGGGGGCCCACAAACCCCGTTTGAGAATCCCTGAGCTAAATAATTACTCAAAATTATTATCAATCACTGAAGCTATAACCCAGGTAACAGAACACGCTAATACATGACAGATTTGAGAGAATTTTTAAATAATAATAATAATAATAATAATAATAATAATAATAATAATAACAGTAGTAGTAGTTATACCAAACCATTGCTATCTAGCACTTGAGACTGCCCACAAAAAACGAAAAGAAGCATTCATAAAGTGCAGTACTTTGAGTGAATTACCATCACTGAACGGCATAAAAAATATGAACCAAAGGGTTTCTTAGTACATCGCTGCTACACCAAATTTACTTTTTTAAAAGTTTGCACTGTTATGCTTCTATGGGAAAAGATCAAACAGTAGGGTAAAAAATGTAAAGTATTCAAATTAGACGATGTAGTACATGAAAGCACAGTTATGAAATAATGTTGAATAACAAAGTTATATATATATATATATATATATATATATATATATATATATATATATATATATATATATATATATATATATATATATATATATATATATATATATATATATATATATATACAGTATATAATGGGGTGCTAGAGAGGTTATCCACTTCGTCTCAACAACCTTGCAAAATGATAAGCCAAACCGGCAACCAATTCGAGCTAGGATGATAACATTGTTCCTTCAAGTTTTGTATGCTTATTTGTAGTAGTAGTAGTAGATACAGTGGTGGTAATAGAAGTTCTAACAACATATATTTAGTGACGAATATGAATAAAGGAAAACAGGCACTGGAGTGCTTTTCTATACTATTTTAAAGTCTGAGAACTATAAAATTATTCAGTCATACTGTTATAACCTATTAAAGGCGTAAGACAGTTCATTCCTTCCCTTTCTATTTTTTTCAAGGCGCAGTAGTAGAAATTGTAGTGTTATGAGTAGTGATATCATGATTACTGAAACACGAATAAAGTCAAAGATTATCCATTTATCTTGAAGCCATAAACACAGTAATCTGACACCGAATATGGAATTGTAATATAGTAAGACCAATGCAACATACATTTGTAATGCAATGGATGTAAAAAAATAAATTAAATTATAATGATTATTAAGCAGTGGCATCGACATCACATACTTTTTCTTAAGCCATATAAGTACCCCTGGAAAACTTCCTACGGACCTCTGGGGGCCCACAAACCCCGTTTGAGAATCCCTGAGCTAAATAATTACTCAAAATTATTATCAATCACTGAAGCTATAACCCAGGTAACAGAACACGCTAATACATGACAGATTTGAGAGAATTTTTAAATAATAATAATAATAATAATAATAATAATAATAATAATAATAATAATAATAATAATAATAATAATAACAGTAGTAGTAGTTATACCAAACCATTGCTATCTAGCACTTGAGACTGCCCACAAAAAACGAAAAGAAGCATTCATAAAGTGCAGTACTTTGAGTGAATTACCATCACTGAACGGCATAAAAAATATGAACCAAAGGGTTTCTTAGTACATCGCTGCTACACCAAATTTACTTTTTTTAAAGTTTGCACTGCTATGCTTCCATGGGAAAAGATCAAACAGTAGGGTAAAAAATGTAAAGTATTCAAATTAGACGATGTAGTACATGAAAGCACAGTTATGAAATAATGTTGAATAACAAAGTTATATATATATATATATATATATATATATATATATATATATATATATATATATATATATATACAGTATATAATGGGGTGCTAGAGAGGTTATCCACTTCGTCTCAACAACCTTGCAAAATGATAAGCCAAACCGGCAACCAATTCGAGCTAGGATGATAACATTGTTCCTTCAAGTTTTGTATGCTTATTTGTAGTAGTAGTAGTAGATACAGTGGTGGTAATAGAAGTTCTAACAACATATATTTAGTGACGAATATGAATAAAGGAAAACAGGCACTGGAGTGCTTTTCTATACTATTTTAAAGTCTGAGAACTATAAAATTATTCAGTCATACTGTTATAACCTATTAAAGGCGTAAGACAGTTCATTCCTTCCCTTTCTATTTTTTTCAAGGCGCAGCAGTAGAAATTGTAGTGTTATGAGTAGTGATATCATGATTACTGAAACACGAATAAAGTCAAAGATTATCCATTTATCTTGAAGCCATAAACACAGTAATCTGACACCGAATATGGAATTGTAATATAGTAAGACCAATGCAACATACATTTGTAATGCAATGGATGTAAAAAAATAAATTAAATTATAATGATTATTAAGCAGTGGCATCGACATCACATACTTTTTCTTAAGCCATATAAGTACCCCTGGAAAACTTCCTACGGACCTCTGGGGGCCCACAAACCCCGTTTGAGAATCCCTGAGCTAAATAATTACTCAAAATTATTATCAATCACTGAAGCTATAACCCAGGTAACAGAACACGCTAATACATGACAGATTTGAGAGAATTTTTAAATAATAATAATAATAATAATAATAATAATAATAATAATAATAATAATAATAATAATAATAATAATAATAACAGTAGTAGTAGTTATACCAAACCATTGCTATCTAGCACTTGAGACTGCCCACAAAAAACGAAAAGAAGCATTCATAAAGTGCAGTACTTTGAGTGAATTACCATCACTGAACGGCATAAAAAATATGAACCAAAGGGTTTCTTAGTACATCGCTGCTACACCAAATTTACTTTTTTTAAAGTTTGCACTGCTATGCTTCCATGGGAAAAGATCAAACAGTAGGGTAAAAAATGTAAAGTATTCAAATTAGACGATGTAGTACATGAAAGCACAGTTATGAAATAATGTTGAATAACAAAGTTATATATATATATATATATATATATATATATATATATATATATATATATATATATATATATATATATATATATATATATATATATATATATAC
>JAXCGZ010018166.1:0-24422 GCA_037179515.1 Halocaridina rubra | reverse complement strand
AAAAAAGAGAGAGAGAGAGAGAGAGAGAGAGAGAGAGAGAGAGAGAGAGAGAGAGAGAGAGAGAGAGAGAGAGAGAGAGAGAGAGAGAGAGAGAGAGAGAGAGAATGTGTGTGTGTGTGTGTGTGTGTGTGTGTGTGTGTGTGTGTGTGTGTGTGTGTGTGTGTGTGTGTGTGTGAGTGAGTGAGTGAGTGAGTGAGTGAGTGAGTGAGTGAGTGAACACCTTGCTTGGAAGGCTTCTAGGCAACCCTCTCCCCAGCCCGAACTTTTAGATTGGTTACATTTTGTTCATTTAAGAGGTTATAGACACAAGCAATGAGAGACAGAACCCTCAAATATGGTAATACTATGTTTTTAGGGGAGAGGTTCTAGACAGCCCTTATCCCTGCTCCACTTCAAAGGCTTTCTTATTTCAACAGGCAAAATTCTTCAGTAACATTGGATTTCAATTTTCATAACATCCAGCAACTAACACTGAACTCATCTGAAGTAACTTCCATTAGTTCACTTTCCTTGGTACTATTGGCTAAAATATATGCCAAAGTAGAAATATACAATTCTCTATCCTAGTTAATATTTTATTCCCATATAGATATCTGAATCAAACTGAAGAAATGTGTAACTCAGAGAATTACTTAACTCCAGGCATATTAGTCTACAAAATCAAGAGAAATAACCCATTTGCACACTTCAAAATTCTTTAATTTATTTAAACTACATATACATAAATATAAAAGAATGTATCTTCGGCTACTCCAATATCAAATATTTTACATATCTACCGTGCAATATTTGTGACTACAACAAAGTACAACGTATTTCAATATAAATAAACCCATCTCAATTAATTAGAGCAACATTATTCAATACGTTAATTCCAATATTCTATACTACATTTATCACCCACACAAACACCAACTACATAATAAACTAATCTTTTAAAATGAAATTTGGGAGCATATTTAGTGCATGATCTACATGACGAACGTAGTCTACATTAGTATGGCTCTACTAAAGTATGTGATCTACATGAAGAGAAAGTAATCTATGTTCATATTTACGAAAAAATGGAAATACATAACCACGCTAACTTTACTAAACTTTGCCTAACCATACCTAATCCACAACTTTGTGGTAAAATCTTTTTCTCTCAAGCTGACTACTGGGAATGGGTGCTATAATTAATCTTTGCATAAGCAGGATGACTTATATAAAGAGTTCAACAAACTTCCAATGTGCCAATATTTTTAAGCCCACAAGATTAGCAAACTGCTTTTCTTTTAAATAAATAAATAAATAAAAAAAAATAATAATAAAAAACTTCACCCCAAAACCCAACACATTTTAAGGAGTTATATAATATTTTCGCTCGTACCTATATTAATACATCATATATACTATTATTTTTTTTTATATATATGTTGATCATACACTTAAGTAATCTCACGCAGGTACATCACACACTAATGATGAAATGTGCTTGTAAATCACACATCAGAGTAGCACTAAGAATGTTTTCTTGGTAGTGTGTTTCTGCAGACCAAAGTTCAGAGTGGTGGTCTCGAGCTATAGGAGTAAATGCTAGGATGAAAGTCTTCTGTCGGGAGAATAATATAGGTTTTATAGACGGGTGGGATCACTTCACTAGTCGTAAGCATATGTATGCAAGGGATGGAGTGCATCTTTCTAATTCAGGTGTCTTGGTATTGGCTGGTATGATAGACAGAGAGGTAGGGGGGTTTTGTTAGACACAAATAATGAAATGAATAATACTTGTGCAGAGAAATTAGTCAGTAAGGGTTCAGTAAATAGTGGGTCAAATAACTGGGAGTCTAAGGATAAGAACCATTTGTTACATAGAACAAATATCAACAAAAAGAATAGCAACAAGAAGGGTAAAGCTAGAGAAAGTTTAAAAGTATATTATACAAATAGCCGTAGTTTAGGTAACAAGATAGAAGAACTGAGAGCCATAGTATGTAGTGGGAGACCGGATATAATATGCATTAGTGAAAGTTGGATTAATTTAGAAAGCAAACACCTTAAAGCTGAGTACATAATTACAGGATATAAACTTTATAATGCTGATCGTAGTGCAGATAGAAGAGGGGGAGGGGTAATTATGTATATTAAAGATAGCCTCAGAAGCTGCATTAAGTCTGGAATTAAGACAAATCTAAATTCAGAAACCTTATGGGTTGAAATTAAAAATAATATAGAAAGTCTAGTTGTAGGAGTAGTCTACAGACCGCCTGATCTAGATGATGTGGAGTCGCAAGTTATATACAATGAAATTTCTAAACATAAGAACATAAGAATAGAGGACACTGCAACATGCCTACTGGCACACACGAGGCAGCTCCATTTTTGAATTGTATTTTCAGCATGTCTAACCTATTCTATTCTACTCTACTTATTTATTCTATTTTTTCTTTTTATGGTTTTTCTAACAAGCACTAACCTATTCATACCCGCCCTACCTCTGTCATATGTCTATCTAATCTACATTTGAAGGTGTCTAAGGTATTGGCATTTACTATTCTAGTAGGAAGCTTGTTCCATGCACCTTTATTTTAACTTTCTGTAAGTAAGAAAGTACGTATTGCTTCATTATTTTTAGGATCCAAAGGGTTTATCTAGAGAATGAGTGATCACCATATTTAAACTTTAAAACTTAAATTATTGCACTTGTATAAACTAGTATCTTTTAGCCCATTATTATCTTGTGTGAATTCTTTCTGTATAATATATGTCTCTCATCCCCAGAGAAATGAGTGTTTCTGTAATTTTTATTCGTTTTTTTTAATAGAATTGTCTGATGTTAACGCTGTGGTTCCGTCTGTACCAACACAGGGAGCACCAAAGAAAGTGGATGAAAAGGCATTGTTTGATGTAAGTAATAGACACATTTTACACTATTATTATTATTTCAGTATACATATCTATAGCAGAAGTTGAAGACATTACATAAGAACATAAGAATAGAGGACACTGCAACATGCCTACTGGCACACACGAGGCAGCTCCATTTTTGAATTGTATTTTCAGCATGTCTAACCTATTCTATTCTACTCTACTTATTTATTCTATTTTTCTTTTTATGATTATTCTAATAAGCACTAACCTATTCATACCCACCCTACCTCTGTCATATGTCTATCTAATCTACATTTGAAGGTGTCTAAGGTATTGGCATTTACTATCCTACTAGGAAGCTTGTTCCATGCATCAGTTACTCTATTACCAAACCATTTTTTACCAATTTCCCTTCTGAACCTAAATTTATCAAGCTTAAATCCATTATTACGAGTTCTGGTTTGATCATGAATTTTTAAAACTTTATTAATATCTCCCTTGTTAATCCCTTTAAACCATTTATACACTTCAATCATATCCCCCCTCACTCTTCGCCTCTCTAGAGAATGTAGATTAAGTTTTTTTAATCTGTCCTCATATGGTAGATTTCTGATATTGTGTATCATCTTGGTCATTCTTCGCTGCACTCTCTCCAAGGATTCAATTTCCATTCTATAATAGGGTGACCAGAATTGCACAGCATAATCTAAATGGGGCCTAACTAATGCAAGATAGAGCTGCAAAATAACTTTTTCCGTCCTATTGCTAACGCTTCTTGAGATAAATCCTAAAATTCTGTTTGCTTTATTTCTGACTGCTGTGCATTGCTCTCTTGGCTTAAGACTACTACTCACAAGAACTCCCAAATCCCTTTCACACTGAGAACTCATGATTTCATGGTTATTTAGTTTATAACTAGTATTGTCTTTTATAGTACCAATTTTAATTACTTTACATTTTTCAACATTAAATTCCATTTGCCATTTGTCCGACCATTCAGATAATCTATTTAGATCTTCCTGTAAAACATGAATGTCTTCTTTTCCATTTATAGTTCTACCTATTTTAGTGTCGTCTGCAAATTTACTTAGGTTACTACTGATATCCGAATCCAGATCATTTAGATATACGATGAATAATAGGGGACCCAGTACCGAGCCTTGTGGTACCCCGCTAGTAACCGAGCCCCACTCTGATTTCTCTCCATTTATGCAAACCCTCTGTTTTCTGTCTTTTAACCATTGTTTGATCCATCTGAGCACAGCTCCTCCTATACCATGAGCTTCCAGCTTTTTAACTAATCTTTTGTGAGGAACTCTATCAAAAGCTTTGCTAAAATCTAGATATATTGTATCATATTCTTTGCCACAATCTACTGCCTCGTAAACTTCTGAATAAAAAGACAGTAAGTTTGTAAGGCACGAAAAACCCTTAAGAAACCCGTGTTGTGAAAGTTTTATCAGTCTGTGTAATTCTAGATGTGCCCTTATTTTATTTGCAATTATGGATTCTAAAATCTTACCCACTGTTGACGTTAAACTTACCGGCCTATAATTATTCTTTTTAACACGTTCTCCTTTTTTAAATATTGGTACCACATCTGCCAATTTCCACTCCATGGGTACCGATCCTAATTTTATTGAATTATTAAATAATGCAGTTAGAGGACAACTAAGCTCTTCCTTGCATTCCTTTAATATTCTAGCATATATTCCATCAGGTCCCGGAGATTTATGAGCCTTTAATTTATCTATTTCTTTTATTACCTCCTCTCTCGTAATATTTATTGAACTAAGTATATTATCGGGACTGTCTCTGTAAATGGATTCTACTTCCGGAATATTTTCCAAGTTTTCATTTGTAAATACAGATAAGAAATAATCATTTAAACATGTACACATCACTTTATCGTCATCTGTGATATGGCCATTGGCTACTTCAATTGGTCCGACTTTTTCCTTAAATTTTGTTTGATAATGTTGATAAAACCCTTTAGGATTTTCTTTAGCTTCTCCTGCTATTCTAACTTCGTATTTTCTTTTCGACTCTCTAACTATCTTTTTAACTTCCCTGTTTAACTGTATATATTGCTGCCTCACCTGCTCTTCACCTCTTTTTAGTTTCCTGCATATTCCTCTTTTAATACCTATAAGATTCTTTATTCTATTGTTCATCCATTTAGGGTCATTTTTTCTTGATCTGCAATGTTTCATGGGAATATAGTCTCTCTAACTATTCTTAAGAGTCATGACAAAATTGTTATATTCCTCATCCAAATTTATATTAACTGACGGGCTGCTGTTCTTTCCTGTGAGAGAATTTAATGTATTGATCTTATCTTGTGATAATCCTTGGCATGTGGTACTCAAATTTCGGGGTAATCCGCTACCTGCGACCTGACCTGCTGGATTAACTACCCACATCTGTACCCCAGAAATCCCTTCCCATACCTCATTAGATAATTTAGTTTTTAAGCCCTCAAAATCTCCTGCTCTAAAGTTTGGAACAATATTCTTATTTTCCTTTATAGTTTCCTTGAAAATTATGTTAAATCTAATGGAATCATGGTCACTGTTGCCCAATTTTTCACCAACTTCTAAATTTGTAACCATATTCTCTCTATTACTAAGAACTAAATCTAGTGTATTCACCCCCCGTGTTGCTTCATGTACATGCTGAGAAAGGAAATTGTCTTCTACTACTTCCAAAAACTCCTTAGAGCTACTATCACCTGTTATGGTTTCCCAGTTAATATGTCTAAAATTAAAATCGCCTACAATGCAAACTCTATTTGACCTGCTCACTTTAGAAATTTCATCGTATATAACTTGCGACTCTATATTATCTAGATCAGGTGGTCTGCAGACTACTCCTACAACTAGACTTTCTATATTATTTTTAATTTCAACCCATAAGGTTTCTGAATTTAGATTTGTCTTAATTCCAGACTTAATGCAGCTTCTGAGGCTATCTTTAATATACATAATTACCCCTCCCCCTCTTTTATCTGCACTACGATCAGCATTATAAAGTTTATATCCTGTAATTATGTACTCAGCTTTAAGGTGTTTGCTTTCTAAATTAATCCAACTTTCACTAATGCATATTATATCCGGTCTCTCACTACATACTATGGCTCTCAGTTCTTCTATCTTGTTACCTAAACTACGGCTATTTGTATAATATACTTTTAAACTTTCTCTAGCTTTACTCTTCTTGTGGCTATTCTTTTTGTTAATATTTGTTCTATGTAACAAATGGTTCTTATCCTTAGACTCCCAGTTATTTGACCCACTATTTACTGAACCCTTACTGACTAATTTCTCTGCACAAGTATTAATCATTTCATTATTTGTCTCTAACAAAACCCCCCTACCTCTCTGTCTATCATACCAGCCAATACCGAGACACCTGAATTAGAAAGATGCACTCCATCCCTTGCATACATATGCTTACGACTAGTGAAGTGATCCCACCCGTCTATAAAACTTATATTATTCTCCCGACAGAAGACTTTCATCCTAGCATTTACTCCTATAGCTCGAGACCACCACTCTGAACTTTGGCTAAGCCTAGGGAGAATACCACACATCACAGGAACTGCACCCCTTTTCCTGATCTTATCCAGGGCTTGTCTATACAACCTAATCAGCTCTTCACTTCTACCATCTTGCACGTCATTTCCCCCAGCTATCAAACAAACAACATCTTTTTTCTCAATCCAGCTATTTATTGACTCACCCCCCTTCTTCATACCTGCTCCAGGGAAAAAATATTTTCCGCTAACTCTATGCCTGAGTTTCCTGTCTACATATCTGCATAGTGAATCCCCTACAATTACCAGAGAACGAGACTTATCCGGAGGATTGGTAACTCCGACCTTGGGAGACTTATTCCGACCTTGGGAGACTTACTCCGACCTTGGGACTTACTCCGACCTTGGGAGACTTACTCCGACCTGTATGGTGAGACTTCTCTCATTATTGATAGAAAGGTTTTTCAGAAATGTTTTAATAGCTGGATGTTTTCAGTTTTACCTGTGTGAATATTTATCATTCTAGAGAGCGCAGTAGCTTATTGTCAGGAAGCAGCTAACATGGGTTTGAACCCTTCGCAGGGCGTTATGAAGCGCATCCAGCCTTAATTCCCCAACTCTGACATGTGTCACCCCGCATTCATATGGGGATTAAAATAAACGGTGCATAACATGAAGAATATTGTTTTAATTATCATGTTTTACACCATGGACTCCCTTTTCTATAAAGGGCTAGGTCGACACCTTTTTACGAGGGACTGGTTTTGGCAGCGTCTATTACCTTGAGTGAATGCCCTTTCTAACCTCACGTGAGTTACCATCCAGCTACAGGGGCCAAAAGGATACTGCTTCATTATATTTTTTATCTCCAATTGCAGGAGACGATGAGTGGGATAGTGACGGTGAAAAATCAACCAGTGATTTAGTGACATCACCTCATTCTGACCAATCAGCAGGTGTGGAAGGCGTGACTTCATCTCCATTATCTAACCAATCCGAGAACGGACTCGATACTAAAGAAACGACCAATGTGAAAGAAATTTGCGAATCCTCTTCAGAAGTCACAAGTCCAATTGATAGAGAACTCAGGGAAGCTGTCGATAACACTGTCAGGAATCTTGCAGAAAGGTAGGTTTTTGGTCAGTTACACCCGTGTTCACCCCATTTGTGATCCACAAAACACAGTATTATTATTACTCCTGGATTTACTGCAGCACAATGGTCCCTCTTTATCAGTGGTTTTAGTTATTTGTGCTAAACATTGGTCCAGAAGTATCACATGGGGAAAATTTCAGATATAAGTCAATTCAATCAGTATGGAATACCTCCTTTTCATAAAAGTATTGTTAAAATAGTTAATTTTATTAATAGTTATTGATTTTGGCCTGTTATTGTGACAAATTTATTAACTAAAGTTTGTCAATTTTGTCCCCATTTGATTGGGAGTGGACACAAACGTGTTGCGGCTAAGAGATTAAGGCTGTAGCTCTTCCTAACAACCCATGGTAGCATCAAACCCACGTTTGTTGCTTCCAAACTCATACTTTCTAGCACTGAGCTCTCCCAGACCCCGTACATTATAGCATTATATTACTTTTATTTAGCTTAAGTTAGTGTAGTTTGATTAAAGTGCTCACCCAAATTGTTGTGTTTATGTTGAGCACATTGGGTACTTGAACTTAATTTTATATTGTTAATACAGCAATATGTATATGCCCAAGCAGATTATCTGTGTCTGGGGGTGAGAGTGAAGGTGATCAGACACCACCCAGCTTACTTACTAATTCGTCATTGGGTCATTTGAAGACTCCACCAACTTCACCTGCTACGATTCTTCCCATCAAGGTAAGCCATATTTAATGGTATTTTAATATAGATACTCAACCCTTGATTTAACGGACCATGATTCAGAGGACTACGGATTTAATGGACACAATTTGGAGAAGCATATTTAGTATTTTGCAGTTGTAGCATGTTTGGAAATGAATCACTTCTTCAAAGAGAGAGAGAGAGGGGTGGTGTGTGTGTGTGTGAGAGAGATGTACTCTGGGCTACCATCAGCTCAGTTTATCACAATAATAATAAAGTCTTATATAAACACACGTTTTCTATGAGGAACTTACTAAAGAAAACCATTAATGGGTAGGGGGTACGTACTGATAATTGACAAAATGTAATCTATCACATCAAAATAAATATGTGGAATTATTATATTTTAGTGTACTGGTATTTTACAGTCACAATAAAAATATTATTCCACTTCTTTTCATATTATAACTGTTGCCAAAAAAAAACAAAAAAAAAAAAGGATTTAACAGACGGTGGTCCCCCCCCCATTAGTCAGTTATATCGAGAGTTGAGTGTATTAAGGTTTAAAATTCAAAAAGGCATATTTTTAATGTATGCATACATTTTTATATAATGTACTTGAAAGTATTTAGCAATTCTATTCACTATTCATAAAAAAAAGTCTACAATATTTAAAGCTGTAACTGTGTTGACATATTTTACAAAAGTAACTCTGTTTAGAATTTTCATAATTTTAAGCTATCAGAATTATTCCCAGTGAGGTAGTATTTGTTAGTATGCTCAAGTCTTGAATGGAAGTCATCATAAAGTTGTATGATTTACATTCAACAACATTTTATGTCTCTGAAAAACTTTTTTTTTTCCCTTGAAGTGTCCGAAGGGAGACATTTTTTTGAAACAGTTATAGACATGTTGCAAGAGAATACTTATTCTAGGATAATATAAAAAAAAAACTAACAAACACTCATCAATATGCAAGTCTGTATACAAGCGTCATAATCCCCTTTATAAGGGAGTTGGCCGAGTTGATTCTCTGTGGGAGAAAAAATACAAAGATGATTCTGAGTTCCCTCGCTCCGACCCATTTAGTTTACTTGTACGACATGCAGGGGAATACAGAAGAGATATTCTTACCCTCTCATAGGAAAAAAACACTCATAGTTTAATCAAAACTTGTTTACAGTTGAAATCAGAGCACAGCTCATCTCCAACTTCTCAGCATAGTGAGGTTAATATGAAGGAGGAGGCTGTTACACCTTCACCTCCAGTTTTAGCACCTACAACTCCCAGAGGACCTCCTTCACCAAATCTTAGCTCGGATGTTGAAGCTGCAAGACAGCAGATATCTTCAATGATTCAGGGATTACCAATTCTCTCAATGTTTCCCGCTCTTCAGCGTTTAGCTCCAGGTAAGAAACATGTTTGCCATTTTATGTGAAAATGTTAATCACCATTTGATTATGGCTGGGCACAGACACGTTGGAGCTGCGGAGGAAGGAGGGGTACAATTGGAAAATGATGCTGAGGATGGACTCGCCAGGCAGGATTGGGTGAGGTGGGCCAAAGAGGAGGTTTATGGATACACTGAAGGAGGACATGAGGTTTGTGGTGTGATAGAAGAGGAGGATACAGGGGATATGGTGATATGGAGACAGTTGATACATTGTGGGGACCCCTAATGGGAGAAGACAAAATAAGAAAGAGAATTCTTTGAATATCACATAAATTTAATTTCCTTCTATTCTAAGTAGGGTGTTGCAACAAGATAAATTACTAAAGTCAGTGCTGCTATTATCTCTCCTCTACAAAACATTTATCTTGCCTTCCTTTTCAGCAGTTGTGAGTCTTGCCTCTGGGCTTGGAAGTATTACAACCAATACTTCAAGTGGTACAAATAGCAATGGAATACTGTGTGTTTGTGGTATTCGATTCAGCAGTGCCACTAATCTTGAAGCTCATCGAATGTTCTATTGTACCCATCGGCCATTGCATACAGGTACGGTGATTATGAATTTTTGCTTCTGTCTTAAATTACCATAATATTTAAGATGATTATATCCTTTAAATTTTGTAAATGTCTAAGCTTCCATATAAAGTACAGCACCTCCTTTTGTAAAAGAGTCAAAGACCATTATTGGAGTGTGTGTGTAAGACTTAAAGATTCTTTTTCACATGAATTTTTCATGTACTTTAGCATGAACAGACCGTGCAAATTAATATGGTAACACTGAATTGGAGGTTCATCACATAGTATATATTTCAATTTTCAGATAAGGAAGTTACTAGCAAGGAAACTAGAACACCGCCATCCTCTATAAGTCCGCATGGTGAAGGTGGTGAAGATGATGAAGGTACTAGAATATTGCATTGTCCACATTGTCCTTATACAACTACTCACAAATTGAGCCTTAATGGCCATATGAACATACACACAAGTCCTGAAGATCTTGTTAAGCCTAACAGTAGTAGTTCCCAAACAGCAATAGCAACAGCAGCAGCTGCTGCAGTAGCTGCTGCAACAGCTGCTGTAACTTCCACTCAGGCCTCAGGAGAAACAAGAGCAACAGATCGATATTGTGGAGACTGTGACATTCAGTTTTCTTCTGTTAAGACATTTCGTGTCCATAAAGCCCATTATTGCCAAACTCGTCATGTATTGAAGGGTGGAAGCAAGAGTCCAGTGCGCGAAGAGGTTGGATCTAGCACTTCAGCTTCAACTTTGGCTGGCCTGGTAAATGCTGCTTCAGCAAGTGGGCAACCAATTTTAGCTTTGCCAACGAATCCTATTTTGTTAGTGCCATACTCTCTTGTTGCAGGGGCACAGTTACTCCCTCCACACGTTTTGCCTCAGCCTGGAGCGGCTGTTGTACTTCCTAATGGACAAGTGCAGCCATTGTCACCAGGATCGCTGTCTGGTCCAGCACCACCACCACTTTTGTCACCTCCTACTGCTGCAACACGTGGTTCATCACCAGGTGCTCATAACTCTCTGCCTCAGGCATCCCCACAATCAAAATCAGCCACATCTCCAAAACAAATTGCCAAGGAAGAAATAAAACATAAATCACACAGCTGCGAAATTCTAGGGAAAAGACGTGGAGACGGAGATTGCCCCCTAGATCTGACCACCAAAAGACCAAAGCTGATTATTAAGTCAGATTTAATGAATGATGAAGAAAAAGAAAATAGGGAGGTCAACACTCCAACGCCATCAAAATCACCATCCTTAAAATCCCGGCCAGGATCTTCGCATGGTGCTGGTGAATTTGAAGGAAGACTGCTGACATCACCTCCCAGGCCATCTCCTGAAGTTGATGGTCAGTCCAATCCCCGTTCACCTCGCCCTGCATCAGCAGCCCCAACTCTAGGTTCTCCTCGTGGCTTAGCTGAATCACCAAGACCCTCCACATCTGCACGCTCACCTGCTCAGCATTCTCAGGTCTCAGCTGGTCTTCCACAGCTGCCACCTGGATTCCCAAATATTCTGGCTGGTTTGGAAAGTTTAAGTAGTCTTTCCCTTGCTAGCTTACAAAGTTTGCAGGGAGTTCCACCAGAATTAGCTCTTAAACTACTTAGCCCTGATTTGCTCATGAATGGTTTGGCTCCTATGGTAAACCCTCCTGTCATAGTTAAGCAAGGAGAGGCTAAGTGTAACGAGTGTAATATAGTATTTTACAAGGAAGAGAGTTTACAGGTACATAAAAAACATTACTGCGCAGCCCGTGCTACAGTAAAAACAGATGAAGATGGTCATTCAAATGGAAGTAGGAGCCCTGCCTCAGCTAGTGAAGTAAGTGCTGGGCCTTCAAGGCGATCACCTTCAGCCCTCCCAGAATCTTCTCCAGCATCTATTTCTGGTGCTACTGTCAGCTCTAATAAAGAAACTAGTAAGCCTAATAAACCCTTGCTGCAGTTTATATGTTCTGCATGTGGTATAAAATTTACATCTCCAGACAATTTAGCAGCGCATCAAACCTATTACTGTCCGAAACGTGAAGGAGCAGCAAGTGAAGATGGTGTAACTAAAGGGCTTTGGAGGTGTCCCAGATGTCGTTGCGCAATGCCAGAAACCTTACAAGCTGCTCATCAGTGTGTAACTCCTTCTCCTGCTCCATCCCATGGTTGGAAGTGTCCATGCTGTCCTATTATATCTCCAACAGCTGCGGCTGCACAAAAACATCTGGAAACCCACGCAGGCATAAAGGCATTCCGTTGCACAATTTGTGGCTACCGTGGGAACACCTTGCGAGGAATGCGGACACATATCAGAATGCATTTTGAAAAGCGAACGAATGACCTTCAAGAAGAAAACTTCATTGCCTGTATTCTTGAGGAGGAGGATGGTAGTTCTAGAGCTGCAGAAGCAAGAGGAGTTGCAGACTTGCCAAGAGTAATTTTAGAGAATCCAACTCTCTCTGCTCTTCTTGCTGAAGGAGCAGCTGCCGATCGTTCTGAGCAGCCACTCAAGTGTCATTTTTGCCCATTTATTACACCTTACCGTATCAATCTAGCAAGACATTTGGCATTAGCTCATAAAGTTAGCTTTGATGCAAAATTATCTCAGGATTTGCAAGCCATGCTTGAGAGCAGAATTAGAGGCTCAACCGAAACCTCCGCCGTAGAACCAGAATCGTCACATCCTGTGGAGAATGGCAATCCTGTTAGTCCTCCTCCATTACCTGCTATAAAGCTTGAGCCTGAAGTTAAACTAGAAGTTGAGGACTGTGATGATAAAGTCCGATCAGTGGCCTCTCTTCCACCTCACTCCCCAATGAATGAAGTCAAGAGTGAGATATCTGATAGTTCATCCCCCAACAACAATGGAACAGATACTCCCAGATATTGTAAAGCATGCAATATAACCTTTTCCTATCTAGAGTCATTTATGGCACATAAAAGATTTTACTGTACAAAACCTGAATCAACGACCCCACCAGAAACTGCTGTTCAGTGACCTTTCCCATACTTTTTTTGAATTTAACTGAAAATGTCAGTGCATCTTCTAGAAAGCAGAGATCTTGCTGCATATTGAGAGAACCTGTCAGACATGCCAAGCTTTACTTGTAAATAATATTGGCCTGTTGGTGATGAATTGCCATATCATGTGTATATAATTAATATAGTGATATCATTTGGCCATATCCTACTAACATATACTAGTTTATAGCTGTGAAAAACTTGGTTACTCGATCTACAAATATAGAAGTCTTAAATATTTATATATGTTTTATAGTCATTGAGTAGTTTGAGTAGAAAAATGAGAAACTCGTGAATTCCTGTCATAGTAACTTGTGTGTTGTTCTGCATATAGTGCACTTCTCATGTGCAATAAATCTTGCAGCCATGTGCAGTTGATAAATTCAGAATGAGACCTTTAGATCATTAATAAAGTGTAGAGGAAGAAATTAAAAATTCAGACTTGCTATTGGAGTACGTAGAACATTCTGGCCGTCAAGGAATGGTCTTTGGTTGTCGTTTATTATTTCCTGTATATACATAGAGATATCAACATAGTTGATGGTTGTATGGTGTTGAAAATATCATCATTTAGTCACCTGTAAATCAAACCTGTGAAGTAAACTGGTGGTTTTTAAAGATTAATGGTGAAAATAACGTCTAGTCGTGCTCCTGATGCCCATTATCATTAGGATGTGTCAGTACATCTGAATGCTGACTGTTAGATGTGAACACATTGGGATTGATAGACATCAACTCGCTAACCAATCTCTCTCTCTCTTTCTCTCTCTCTCTCTTTAACATTGCAGCATTCTGCAATGTTTCCATATGTGCTGTAAAATACATAGACTGTACATCTCTTATAGTAAAAATTATATTTAAACCAGTTTTTAAGTGCATTATTGTTTACATCTGATCTAGTTTTACTGAATTGTCTCCGAAGTTTAAAGTCACCTGCTGGATGAGTTTTATATCTAAAAGCAAACAAGAGTAATTAAATGAATAGAAGCAAAGGGCCAAATTGTTCATTATTATTCATATCATCTTTTGTGCACTTTTTGTGATGTATACAAACGTGTCAACTGTGTCTCTTGTGTGTCTGTGTGTATGTGTTTTCAGAAGTTAAAAGGTGTAACCCAAAGTTGAAATACTGTACATTAAAAACTAGAAATAAATGTTTATCTATGAATGAAATTATGCTGTTATATGTGTAACAGTAGCTCAGAATCATCTGACTTCTATCTCCAACTTATCATTATTTTTTCGTATTTAAGGAATTACTACATCATAACTTCATTAGTGCCAAACAGGTCTTCAAAGTTTGTGGTTCTCCCATTTTCTAAAAATAAAATATAAAGTTTCTCTATATATGAAAATTATTATAGTTAATTTCAAGTGATGTGTTAACATATAACTAAGCAGTTCCAGATTAATACACAGTTTAGATTTATTGCATTATTATGTGCTTAGAAAATGTTCTGGAAAGTACCTTGTCTAAATTAATTAATGACGATTAGATATGGGTTAGATGCGACGAATTTCCACTGGCTTATCAGTTCTGTCATTCTGGTTTGGTTATGCTGCAAGCCTCTGTAGAAAAAAATCCAGAATAAATAGAAAACACGAGAATTCTCAGTGAGAATTTACTGGCTTCTAAACCTTATTTAAAAACATACGAAAAAGCAAGTCTATTCTAGTTGAATTTCAACTTTGGCACTAAATAGTTCCATTACTTAAGTTTTACATTTATTATTGATAAAATTGCTTTTAAAAGAAACTATTTTATATCCTCAGACTGGCCACATCTGGTGAATGTCATATTGCATTCTTGTATCTACTTTGTGTATCTAAATCTGTATTGTACATCATTCTCCTATCTCTGTGTATTATAGTCAGCCGGAGTAAAACTGATGTCTGTTCAATGTGTTTTTAGATTTTTCCTTACTTGTATCATTGAGAATCTCTGCAGTGTCAAAAGCACAATCACTAAGGGACCAAAGTTATGTTGTGATGTGCCAACAAATATTATATACATAAACATATACAATACCTTTGTAAGGGGGTGGCCAAGTCAAAGCACACATTCACCAGAAGCTGGTAAAGGTTGCCAGGTATCAGTTCTGATATTCATCTGAGATGCTCCTCAGAACGTCAGCCGGGGCAAGCTTCAACCCCCCCCACTGTGATGCCCAGCCACAGCAGTAACCTCCCAGTAAACAACTTAATCTCTCTTGCCTGAACAAAGCTCGATCTGCCGACCTCATGAAGACAAAGCCTGCACATTACCACTGTACTATCCAGAATACCTCAATCACTCCTTGTAATTCAAATCTAAAAAATAACCTTTATAAAAATTGTTGCTACCCTGTACACATTCTTATAGGGAACCCTTGATTGAATATATATATATATATATATATATATATATATATATATATATATATATATATATATATATATATATATATATATATATATATATATATATATATATATATATATAGCTGAGCATCCGAGAAGAATTTTGAGGTTTGAAGACAGCTTGTTTTAAATATCAACTATAATATAAATCTTCTCTGATGCTCAACTATAATATAACTGTTCCAGAGTTACCTTCACTTTCAATATATATATATATATATATATATATATATATATATATATATATATATATATATATATATATATATATATATATATATATATATATATATATATATATATATATATATATATATATATATATATATATATATATATATATATATATATATATATATATATATATATATATATATATATATTATATATATATATATATATATATATATATATATATATATATATATATATATATATATATATATATATATATATATATATATATATATATATATATAATCTCGAGGTGAAACACACTGGGCTGGATCACCTTTAATGGTACACTAGCAATTTAGAAGAGCAGCAAAACAAAGCAATAAAAATTACCACAGGCTGCACAGCTACATCATCTGCAGACCCCTTACACCAAGAAACCAAAAGTCCTGAAAGTCTGAGAGCATCTTGTCATGAAAGGTCCACAAAAATTCACAGATGAAGTTCCGAAACCATCTTCACCCACTACACTACATGGAGGAACACCCATACACACCAAGGAACATTGAAACAACACCCAGCATATGATATCATTCACAAAAGCTGTCATCTCCTCCTCCTCACCCACCACAAACCAGCCTCCACAAATATATCCAATACTCAGTTAACTCTCCACTTCAGCTTGTCACCCAATGACAACACATCTGCATGCACAAGCTTCTGACATCCATTCTTCCAAAGTCTCCCTTCTTTGTCAAGTTAGTATGCACTTGGCCAAGCTACAATGTGGGTACCACCCAACCCTTCTCTGAGTCATTAGTAGAGTCTGGATGATTCCATCAATGATGCCTATCCAAGAGGTAACACATCATCTCATACAATCAAACACATTATAGATGATTGTACTGCTTCAGCCACATAAGCCAACAACACAACACACACTCCCTGGGAGCTTTGTTCGAGAGCCTGGGTGGCCTTCCTTAGGGACTCTTATATTAAATGTTTCATGACGGAACCTAAAAATGAGCTCGCCCTCTGTTAGGGGTATAAATGTTTAAAATTACAACTGTACAGTACCTATAAATTTCCTACTATATTGGATCTACCTTCCCCCAAAGCACCTTCCAACAGATATGGCCTCAGTAACAATGGGTCCATTAGTTCATCTTGCCAAGCAAAAATATCTTGAGTAACAAAACCTACCTTTTATCTTAGTCTCTCCACCTTTATCTGCATTTCAACTTTCTCCCTATACACGAAACCCTCAATTTTTCGGACGAAATCTGGAGCAGCAGACTTAGTACTTTTCAGTTGTGGCACCACTGAACAATGTCACTGCTGAGAGAGAGAAAGAGGGAGAGAGAGAATGAAAAGTACTTTGGGCTACCATAAGTTATATGGATCACAATAATAATAATAATAAAAAATTTGCACGTGTGTGATTGAGAGAGAAAAATAAAGTGCTTTGTGTCTAATGATAATAAAGTCCCTCACATATATTACGTTTTTTATAAAGAATTTAATAAAGAAAACTATGAATTTTATTAAAGGTGACTGAAACAATATCACTCTCTTTCAAAAATAAAAATGTTAAGTTTATTATATTTAATGTGTAGAGGTATTTTGCACTGTCACATTAGATGTTGTGCTTGATTAAAAGTATTATTTGCCTTTCTTTCATGATGTAATAGTCTCCACTGAAGAACCCCCCCACCGAAAACAACGAACTGAGGTTCCCCCTATTGGTCCGTTAGAACAAAGTAATGATATAAGGCGAGGTATTAAATATTTTAAGGTAGGATAGGAGAGTAATGATAGAATTCTGGCTAACTTATTCAATACAGAATGTCATGAATGAAAATAAAAAAAATACACATGTTGCTGATTTCCATCCAAAAAAATCTGTCCCTTTGGTAAGGGAAAACTATCTCTTCATGGTTACGAAAGAGCAAAGATTATCAAGGGAGTGTTGACTGCAAAAAGTGTACTCCCTGGAAAACCCAAACAAATATATGTAGCTGCTTCTTAATGCCTATATACTAGATATCTCTTTTTGACCAACCAGACAGAAGGTGAATATTCGTTCTACTAACCTCCAATATGAATAAAGTCTTATAAATAAACGTTTACCAACTGCTACTGCAAAATTTATAATGATGGTACAGGCGAAATTAATTATACAATATTGCTGCTCGAGTAATTTAAGTCAATTTGAATTATCCAGAAGGCTACATACAAAATAAATAAATAATGAAAAAATTAACATCAAACAGAATCCTCCTTACCTATAGTAAATTTTTACATCTCAATGCATGGATAAGAATTCCCAAGTGCGCATTATGGAATGTGCTTTATATTCTGCTTAATTCATCAGTGGCTAGCTTGTTGAAGCAAGGTTCTTCTCCATCACCTTTTTAAGATATACCTGGACTAGTTGACATCTTCATCTATTTACAAGGATACCTTCACTCTTTCAAGATCTTGAAATGAAGCTCTCCAATACACTGTATACCTGATCTTATTCAGCAAATGAGAAAAATTATCATCATCATCGCCTCCAACGCCGTGCAACACAAAGGGTGAACAATATTATGCAACACTATATTTCTAAAAAATAGACCAACATAAATATATAATATGCTGTAGTATTTTTAATTAAATAACACAAGTAACATATCTTTACTTTTATTTTTAACAATATAAATGCATTTACATTAACATTTTATGTACAGCGATAATGACTCCGCACGCAAAAATTCCATGCAAGCCCACACAAATGCACACATACCATTCACAGCATGAGCTTAAGCAAGCAGAAATATGACACCATTCAAAAAAAAAAAAGGAAAAAAAGGGGGGTTCCACACTTCTTAATAATTTCAAAACTCCTACAAATATGTCCGTATAGAAAGAGAAAAAAATTTAATTTTATGAAAGGGTTAACACTCAAGAAAAAGGTAATCCCAATTTTTTAAACTAAAAAGGACAAAAACAGATTTGGGGTCGAATCAAGCTTAGTCAAGATCTATTAATTTATGAAATCAGTTTGCAAAGTCTGAGAGCCTTATCAAGAGCTAGAAACTAGAAAATAAACTTATATGAGACAGCCTAGTTAAACTAGACTTCAGTTTAGTTTATTCTCATTACAAATGATGAAATGTATAAATTGACGACAGAATGACAGATATACTTCAACGTTATACAAAAAAGTAAGAATAGAGAAAATAAGAATTTAGAAAGGTTCGAGGTTCTCAGCACAAAAACCCAGAGTAGCTAAAAGTTTACTGAAGTATAGAGATCAACATAAATACAGTATGCAAACAACGGGAACAGCAGCAAGAGCAGTGGTAAAAGTGCTTGACTCGGAATGTGACAAATTCGTGTTCTGAACCACTGTAGGGTGTTAGGAAGGGTATTCAGCCTTTATTCACCAGCTCCAATTTGTCTGTGTCCACCTCCATTTGAATGTCGATTAATTGACAAAAAAACAGCTTATATACTGAATAAGTTAAGACTGTTGTTAAAAATTATTCAATAGTGAACCATTTTATGTCACAATTATTCCCAATTTGAATGAGGGAGGACACAGACAGGTTGTAGCTGGAGGATCATGGTTGGATGCCTTTCCTAGCATCCCACAGTGAAAGCAATGTAACATATTACAGTACGTTCATGCATAGGAAGATGGAGTGGAGTACAGCAATGCATTACAATTCAGTATGTATAGACATGTAGAAAAGAGGATGTCCGATGCATCTTTCCATATGTACAAAATTTTATAGCTTCCATGTAGTAAATCAGAAAGTGTTTCACTGCACTAAAAGAGGCTCTCAACTGAATCCTTCCAACAAGTCCTACAATCTCCGATGTTAGTTACTCAGGTGGCAATTCACGTCATTTACTTTGAACTGCCTAGATGATACCACAAAGTGTATAATTCACTAACTGATCTTTAAAATGCATAGCTTTGCGAAATTCTACAAATGATTATATCAAATAGACTGACAAGCCTGATGACAACCAAATAATGAAGAGTAGAAACATATCTGAAGAGATAAGGGATGGACAAGGTACATAAAATTTATTTAAGTGTAATATTGCAAGATCATGCCTAATATCCCAAATATGTTTCGTTGACTGCAAACTACATCTAAAATTATATCAAAAGAAATTTATACTACTCAGATCTCATTATAAGCAGTCAACGTTTTTGCATCACACACTACAAAATACTGATATGTGTAGGAACAAATAAAGTCTTAACTACAAGAATTAAGAGCTAACCCAACTGAGGTAGGATGCAAAACAATAGAAAATGATTATAGGAAAATGTTTCTCAAGTGTTAGTGATCCTCCCAGCCAAACTAAAATCAATGATAAAAAAATCTGATGTGAAAGGGCAGCAAATATGAAAGTAAATCATTTTTAAAACCATATCCAGATTAGAAAGCAATGAATAAGACAGAATGCCCAATTTAAATGTGAAATACAAAAGAATTTGAGGTAATATTACTGGGGTACGAGACTTCGTAACAAATAAAAGAAGTAAATGACTTAATTTATTAATCATGTGCTAATGACGAATGAATTAATTAAGCTTACAGGTCATTGGAAGTTGTTGAAATAATAGAATAACACATGCAATCAACAAAAAAATAATATTCCTTCTTGATGCCTTTAATCTAGAGTAGAGGAACACCCTCTTTGAATCATATGTGCTATACAATATATGTTATATGAGTAAGCACAGACATAATCTGGAAAGTGAAGAACACAATAAATTGATATAAAAATGTGCAACATCATGAAGGGACATTACTCATGGCAACATAAAGAGCTAAACGATGTGGACAGACAAGAAATGCGTAAAAAAAAATTAAATTCAGGTTACATAGTAGATATCATCTTACACTGCTGTCGACAGTGGATATTATCTAACCTAAAAAAAATTTACAATGATAAAATATTTTTTCCAATTATCATATACAGTATGCAAGTTCAAAATAACTGGCAGTTAGGTATATCTGAATAGTAATAACCCAAATTCAAATGATGAAGATACACAGAAGTAAATAAACCTACATCATGACTAGCAAAGGGGACACACAGTCCTTCATATATTAATACAATAAGATTTACACTTCAACCATCTTACACACGTATCGTACGAAGGTTAATCTACACTTTGAAAGACCTAAAAGAAAGAAAACGTGTTCAATATTTCCCCCACCAATGGGCCACATTATGATCAGGCCAGTGGAGGGTGAACATTTTGAGAACTCAGGCTCCTCTATGCCTTTTAAAGTGCGGATTAGTCTTTGTATTACTGTCTTCGTGTCATGAAGACTACATAATATATCATACGAGTATTTCACCAGTAGGGTGTGGCATAGCTTCAACATTGCTAAATCAGAAAATAAAACATCAATAGAAGTAAAACCCAGTAATACATATTACAACTGTCCCAAATATTATTCCTAAATACCATTACTGAAAGAACATATGTGTTTTCTAAGGTCTTTGCAAATGCTATCGTAATTTATTTTTCAAATTAAATTCTAGTTTAAAGTAATTAATATTTAGAGCTTTAGTTACCTTTATCATGTAACCATTACACTTACCGAGTCACAATATAAATATCTCTTGGTTAACAGCCACGTGCCACTTGCCTTACATATAATGATGACCAAACTACATATTATAACATGTTTGTACATAACAGTTACGAACAGCAAAATACACATTAACATTTATCTAAATGATTCGACTGCCCCATCAACGAGAAGACAGTGCCTTCAAAAGTTTATATTACAATATATCAAGTGATAAGATTAACAACTTTACAGAGGATATAATGACCTATTTAGAATTATAGTAAAAATATCAAATGTAATACACAATATCTTTGTCTCCCTTTAAACACAAGAAAACTATACTTGGGGCTGTGTCCCACAAAGGGAAACATTATTGTACTTTTCTGCCCGCATGACTACATTCGACGCTTTTATTTTCTCTACGAACTACTGACAGAGAAAAAAATACACGGCTCTAAAACTACCCTTTCAAATTTTTCTTAGATTCTTGTCAGAAAATACAATGTAAGATGCAATGTTGCTATCTATCCAATTACCTCAGGTCATTTTCCCGTGTACATATTAGTATTTGACAAAAAATGGATTGCATATTTCTACCTGTTGTAAATACGGTATAACAAAAGCCCTTTGTGCCCGACAAGCTTGCCCCATAAACATATATCCAGAACATGAGGCATATCACACAGAGGTCTGCAATAACGTAAGGCATGGCATTGGTAGCAATGAGAAAACTATTTACTAATCAAAATATACATGACATTGCTCTTGAATACTGGCATATAAACAGCCTAATATAATTCCACCTCTATGCTGTACTTACACGTCTCATTTTATTAACTACAGATTTTAATTTCTTTTTGTCAAATAATAAGTAAACTTAGAACTATGATCTTTACATGGCAGTATATATACAATGAATAGCCTAGCACTAGAGGCTCGATGATGAACTCACGACCCAACGACACACATCAAAGCAAATTTATATGTTCCCTTTCAGTGTACCAGTTTTTTAGAAAATATTTTGCATACTACAGATTTTAAATAGCGATCTTAACCAGCAAAAATATTCTAACTGTAATCTCTTGATTATGTGCTAAAGTTCTGCTCAAAGACAAACTCATTCACAGCATTGCAGGCAAATGTGTAAGTGCCAATGAATTGTGAAAATCACAAAATCTGACTCATCGAAAATGGTAAAAAAAATTAAGTTTTATACAAATATATCTCACCAGCTCTAATATGAACAATGAAATATGAAAGTGTAATTCCTAATTTGAAGCGGTAAATATGGTTACATAATCACTCTTAAGAATAAAAAATCAAAATGATTCCTCTAAGGGCTAAAATTTAGTTAAAAGAATTTGGAGTCAAGCTATGAGTTACAAGACTTTATATAACTTGTCAATAATAATTGGAAAATATAATCAGATTTGAATAGAGTTAAATGACAAAACTTACTCAAGCCTTAATTTCAAAAACAGAACCAAACTCTTGTTAAACTAACTTAACTAAACCAAGACTGTTAAAGCCAAAATATTTGGTTACTGGTACAATGTGAAGAATAGGTATAACATAACCACTGAAAAATGCACAGCGTTTGGTCTTGACACTGTCAGGTTATGTATATTTTCTAAAATTTTCCAATTTTACAATTCGGTTCAATATTTTCACAAGAGGCACAGATCTTTACATTAAAATGCCAGTATCCAAATTTTCTACCGGTCATCTGGCTACACTTTCACTGAAAAATTAATACTGTTTTCAGCCTTAATACAAGTTTCCTTACGGAAAAATGGACAAGGTCTTTATAGATATATCTGGAATCACTGTTAAAAAGGCCTCCACTTCTAAACCATTGCTAAAATTGTTAATAATAAAGAGATTCTTCAAAACTGACTTGTGTTGACAATATAAAACAAAAAAGTTGCGATACTGATACATCCAAGAATAACACCTCTATAGATTAAAATGAGCATCGAAACTCATGATCAAATAACAAATCACTGATAAAAACAATAGTGAAAATTTAGACTTAATACGAAAAAATTTATCAATCTAGTGGAAAGTACTGCATGCCAAATCCTGATAAAGAAAGCGAGACTTGCAAAGCCTTAACAAATTACAATATTGTCTTGGTCCCATGTAATCTTAAAGCTCAAGTATATATCTTAATGCACTCAACTTTTCAGAATAACTTTGCTAAGAATTTTAACTAATTTCTGGAAATTTTACAGCAATGCTCCACTTTTTAGAACAGACACACAGATCTGGTTGAATTACACTATCATTATTACTGTGACACTACACTGGAGAGAAGAATGTGGAGGTCATTAAATTGCAACCCAAAGCAGAATAGCTCTATATTTGCTTTATATAACACTAGACCACATGGAAGCCAAAAGCTTGGTCAATATATTATTTTTTGTAGCATAAAGCACAGAATTACTGAAGACAAGACTGTATCTTCTCAATCCATTCTTGAGCTGCCGGACCATCTGAAGCACAGAAGTTGTACAAACGGCGTTTTGTTTGCAGCTGTCAAAATAATAAACAATCTTCAGGAAAAGTGAATTTTTTTGGTTATATCAGCAATGGTACAACACCATTTGATTTTCCTGATGAACCCTAACAATAGTACATACAGAAGCAACAGCAAGAAAAGGTGCAAAACCACACAGGAAAGAAATACTTCAAATGAGTCCAGTGGAATGTGGATGTACGAGAGGCAGTTGTAGTCCTATCCAGGAAGTGATGTAATTATATTCTCAAATGGTGTAGTTTTGTGTCACAATTAGTCCCCATTTGAATGGGGATGGATACAGATGTTGGAGCTAGGGGGATTACAGCTGGATGGTGCTTTTAATGTCCCGCGGTGAGAGCAGCCTGTGCTAGTCACTTTCTGACTCACCCACTCTACTACCGAGCTACCACAGCTCATGATTTATATACTCAAATAGTCCTATGTACATTGGTAGAGGCTACTCCTCATCTTCTTTATAATGACAATATCACTTTTCCAGAATATCATAAGGGTGGTGTTTTTTCATACCAATGAAGGGCATCTCTTCCAATGCTGGGAT
>JAXCGZ010018165.1:17500-24454 GCA_037179515.1 Halocaridina rubra | reverse complement strand
TTATTATTATATATATATATATATATATATATATATATATATATATATATATATATATATATATATATATATATATATATATATATATATATATATATATATATATATATATATATATATATATTTATATATATATATATATATATATATATATATATATATATATATATATATATATATATATATATATATATATATATATATATATATATATATATATATATATATATATATATATATATATATATATATATATATATATATATATATATATATATATATATATATATATATATATATATTATAATAATAATAATAATAATAATAATAATAATAATAATAATAATAATAATAATAATAATAATAATAATAATAATAATAATAATAATAATAATAATAATAATAATAATAATAATAATAATAATAATAATAATAATAATAATAATAATAATAATAATAATAAATAATAATAATAATAATAATAATAATAATAATAATAATAATAATAATAATAATAATAATAATAATAATAATAATAATAATAATAATAATAATAATAATAATAATAATAATAATAATAATAACAACAACAACAACAACAACAACAACTGACGTGGAGGTTTTGGCTATTCCGCGGTAAACCACCACTGACGTGGAGGTTTTGGACTTCCACTTGAATTCACACTTTGTAAGATGATTGGGTTATCTCACCGTTTGTCACCACTGTCATAGTGCTTTTATTATTATCTCATCTAATGACACCACTGACGTAGGGCTTTTCCTCCTACGTATATATATTTTAATTATTATGGTAGCGTGGTTATACATATTAGTACCTGATGGGTACAAGGTAGCGTGGTTACAAGGTAAGAATGGACAAGCAGTAGTTCCTTTACTTATATTTATTCTAGAGTACAACACATCCGACGCCTCAATGCCCCTATGCCCCCCACCCTATGACTATCACAATCTATGATCTATTCGTGCCCCTGGCTAAGGTTTAACTAAGTGTCTCTGCCCTGGGTGGCTCTTTAAATACCCCCAGGGCAGGGCGTGGCTTAACATCCAATTCTCCAATGAAATCAGTCAGATCTAGTCCTAGCTAATCAGCACCAGGTTCAAAGTGGAATCCCACCTACTTCCGGGGAGGAGTTATTGGGCATTTCTCCTGGGCAGGTTCCTGCGTACGAAACACAAGTTTATGTTTTCTTGTGGTTTAGGAAATGGCTGACTTCCTGTCCTTTCTTGCCCTTCTCGATGCCAGGTCCTAAATCTCTCGGTTCCGGTCATATATTTCCTTGGCACTTTCTACAAACATTGTAATAAAATATCCGTGCCCTCGACCAACCGTTTCCGCTCAAGATCTGTTACAAGTTTCAGATTCTGGCTTCAGCATGGCGGAAGTCATACGACATCCCTCCCAACCAAAACTGAAATATCTCTTATTTCAGTCGAAGCATGGACTAGTTTTCCGGGAGCTCTTGGACATATCCTAGCTAACATTAGTTTACAATAGAAATGGGGCCGAATTATTTAAGCTATTTTCTAAGAATTCCTATGCAAATTACACAAACATAACATATATAGAGTACTTTTACAGACAACTAGAGCATGCAGGGTCTATGTCCTTGTTGGAAATCTGAAATACAAACATATCCTTATATTTAAACAACATAATTCCAGTGTGAAACTAATATTAAACATTAATTAAGATCAACAAGTCAGTTTAAATCAAAACATTAATTCATCTACTTCTCTTGTTTCTTTAAAAGACAAAATTGAGTTAATTACAGTAGGATTATGACTCATTTAGAACATTAGCAAACAATTAAGTAGAGTATTAGCATGTATGAACAGGTAAAATGCAATAGATTATAACATCAACAGTAATTTCTATAAGAGACCCTACCGTCATAAGTTCTATTCCTATCATTATTTGGGGCATTGATTTGTCTTAAAATTAAGCCTTAAAAACTACTTCTGGAAAAAAGCATGTGTTACTTTCATATTATATTACTATTCAGAGACCAATGGATAGGACGACTTTTACTTTCTCTGTCTAGGACGACTTTTACTTTCCTCTGTCTAGGACGACTTTCGTTCTCTCTCTGTCTAGGACGACTTTTACTTTCCTCTGTCTAGGACGACTTTTACTTTCTCTGTCTAGGACGACTTTTACTTTTCTCTGTCTAGGACGACTTTTACTTTCTCTGTCTAGGACGACTTTCGTTCTCTCTGTCTAGGACGACTTTTGTTTTCTCTGTCTAGGACGACTTTTACTTTCCTCTGTCTAGGACGACTTTTACTTTCTCTGTCCCTTGCTCATGAATTCTTGCTAGGTGCGATTCCCCGGTCTCTCACGGGGATTCTTACGCTTTCGCATCCCCCGCCAGGCCCGGTTGGCCTCCCGTTACTCGGTTAGGCAGAGCAAAAAGGACAAGGACTGGGCCCCATCTCTCGAATCCTTCCAGCCCGGCTTTCTCGTCCCGCCCTCGGCCGATCTTGACTAAGACCACCTCGCAGGAGACCTGCAACGTCACAGCGTTACTATTTCTGTACGGTCCTCTCACACGTACCTTCGAAGTAGAATGCGGGATGAAAGTTTGAACCTATGTCACTACCACAGTTGTAAGAAAGGTTCCCTATGACTTCAGGGTACCAACATTGGCCATACGTTGGTAATCGAGGCTATACTTTGCCTCCCCTGCAACTGCAAGTGATTGCAATCTCTATTCAATGGGCATTAGGGACTTGTCTGACGGACAAAATCTAAAGACTTTAGAACTTGCAGGTCGGGGCTGCCTAGGAATAGGGTGGTAATGGAAGGTATGTGTCTACACAACTAGATTATTATTCCAAGATACTTAGGACTTAGCAACTGCTACATAGCATTACTCTACTATAAATGTCAAAAAGAATAATCATTAAATGCTCAGAAAAGCCACTAAAGAAACATTCTTATTAGCGGTGGCTGCAGTAACATCAAGGATGAATTCAGATAAAAGATACAAATCATCAAGTTACTGCTGATTTCATTTCAAAAATAATAATTAGCAACAGGCCATGGAGAGATAGCAACAATATCAGTCAACATAATAACATTACTAATAATCATGATCTAGAAAATAAGAATAATAAACAATAAAAATAAACATACTAAATCAAAAATATCAATATATATACAATGGAGACTGATATTCAGAAGTAAGAACAGAGTTCTATACTTATATTTCATAGTGATGCTCATTCCAACACAGTCTCTTTTAATATTTAAATTCCTGCTGTCGTAACCAATGTATATATATATAGCATAAGTGGCAACTTGCTGGCTCCACAATTGGTCAATGGGAGTTCTATCTATTCTCTAAACAGTTGCGACATGTGGCAAAAATTATTTATGCAAATGGCGGTACTACCGATGTCTTATCAGTATTTATGCAATAACAGCATGCAACAATCTATTGACTGCAATAAAATGTAGGCACAATTATCGCCTAGCTTCGCTGGAAAAAAACACACACAAAAAATCAAAGACGGCAACGTTCTGTTAGCAGGAGGAGAGGCCTCTGTCAGTTTCAGAGTCGAGTGAAAGGTAGGAGAGAGGAGAGAGAGAGAGAGAGAGAGAGAGAGAGAGAGAGGAGAGAGAGAGAGAGAGAGAGAGAGAGAGGGGGGGGAGAGGTGACATACGTTGCGGTTTTCACTCACAAGTCAGCTGAGATGGGCCTCTGTCTTTTACTTGTACTGAAAATAAAAAATCGTCGCAGAGTATCTCTAATAATCAAAATAAATAAACAAATGAACGTGAATAAACGTTAGCAATGACTATCGATAGAGTCTTATGTTTATTGTCAGCGGCTATTCTCATTCCTGATTAAAAAAAAACGAAAGCAAAAAGAACTTAGTGTACAACTGCAAAACTGTCGAAGCATAAATCCATTCCTTTCTGTTTAATCTTGATAAGGACTTTACTGTAACAGCATACACATCCTTGTCTATAATGACAATCTCTCTCTTTTCATACTATAAATCAGAGGGTTAAGTCGAAGCACACACACTGATGAAATTAAAGCAAAAAAAACTAAAATCATATGTGACAGTATCCCTACTATTATCAACAAAAGTACAAATATCCTTCTCTTAACAACTTCTTAAAAAGGACTTAAGTGTCATTAATTTTAACTTTTAAAACTCAGCAAATAATCTCTAATAATCTCAATTATCTTTAATTAGCCCGATTGTAATCTAAAATTCATGAAAATGCTAGGGATTAACCATGGTTCCCTCTAGATAATCTTTTCAGAATCCTTTAAGTAAGATTTTAAAGATTTCTTCAATACAAAAAGAACTATAACAAAAACGGGTATCTAAGAATATAAAAAGTCTATCTCTGTGTATGCAATAATAAAAACAAAAAGTATATTTCATTATCAACAGTAAAGAATGCATTTTGCTTAAACTTCAAAATCTCGTACGGAGTTGTACATAAACAATTCAAACATAAAATATATATCTTCTTTTACTATCTCGAATTTGACTTATATCTGCTCTCTCAAATACGGGATACAGCTGTGTAACATTCTTGTTGTCATTTCGTGTCAGCTCTCACTCTTTCTTTATGACCAAGCCGAAATAATTTTGATAAAACATTATCATGGCTAAAACTCGCAAAGTTTTACTTTATCAATCTAACATATTTCTTCAGACAAATAAAGTATATACTGCAGCTAGCAAAGAAAATAATCATTCATAGATTCACGTCCTTTATCACGTAACATCTATCTTGGAATCTCTCGGAAATCGAATAATAATCTCAACGGCGGAGTAGGGGACAAAACAAAAAAATAAAACAAACTCGGCATTTCAACCATATCTGGGCAGGTGGAGAATTACCTTCTCATCCATATCCCTCACTAGATATTGCAACAGCGCATCACCTCCCATAAATACACTCTGATATGGCATGCAGAAGGACCTGGCAGAGCAGGGGAACGATCCTCGCAGACTCCCCAATCATGCTTCCTAACGGTGCTTTTCCGCGATTTCACCCCCTAGAGCAACCCTCCCATTATACCCCCAGTCATTCATACTCATTCGCATATCACTTTCAAGTCAATCATCTCCGTTCTGTAAAATTCCCTTTCATTTACAACGCCGGCTTTCCCCTTTCCCGGTCTCTCTGAAGAAGAGTAAAGGTGAAATCTCGGCTGAGCCGTGCGGTCACAGACTCTCTCACCAGTCCTAAGTCCCATTCTAACGAACAAACAAACATTCTACTCCCTAGAAGCTACGTTTGGGTGACACTGAAAAACCTTCCCTATTCTAGGACAGCACAAACTACTCTAATTTACTGTTACTTTCACCTGCATAGCGTGAAATAAAAAAAACTCATCTCTAACTAATATCACGCAATTTCTTATTCTTCAAAAAAAACATGCCACACACGTATCGTAAGATTAATTCCTTCATCCTAACACAAAAAGAACGATCTGTCGTTTATATCTTTCTCTCGCTAAAACATTACTCCCGCGGATAAAAAAAAAAAAAAAAAAAAAAAAAAAAAACTTAAAAACAGGCGCAATCGTAACACTCGATTGCTTACGCTTTAAGAAATTAATATAACAATGATTCTACACGTACATTAAATATCAAGGGTCAGTACAATTACTACGGATTTACAATAACGAGGTTGGAAGATCGAATGGTCACTTCCGCATTCTTTTCCCGAAAACCACACGTGTTCTATGAAACTCTTAAAAGCAGATGCACGTATATTTCTCACTATAATTCTTACGCTTAAGAAATTAATATACTGTAACAGTGATTTCACGTGCATTAAATTTTTTCAATTAAAAATCGATACATTCGCGTTCTTAAAATTCAATCTAAGCATTAATACAAATAAATGGAACGCACTTCCAACGAAATTTCTTTACATTACTCAAATTATAACAAAAAACGGAGTTTATTACTGCTTATAGCTATTAGTACAAATTATCCATGTTAGTAATGGGTACAGAAATTCTACTTTTATCAACTTATTAAGCGCCACACCCCTTATAAGCGGGTTGGCTGAGTCAAAGCATAACTACAAGACAAAATGGCGGCGTCCACCGACCTCAATTTCTTTTACTAATTGTCCCATTACTCACTGGATACAGATCACAAGTACTTAGCTATTTTAAGGAGGTGGTCCTGAAAACTTCATGGCAGAAGGCAAGGAAGGAGAGGGTTCTCCTTCTTCTCTTCGCGTAAAATCGTCGAATCGCCGTCTTCTTGGTCGGATCCGGCAACTTATACCTCTTGTAATGGGCATTTTCACTCAATGCTCCGGTCACACTTCGGCTTACTAAGAAATATCTTAGAAATAGTTCCTTCCAAGTTTTATAATATTCTCTATTTGAGCACTCGTCACTTCTCATCCGCAGACCCAAGTATTTCAGGAAGTCGGTCGCGGGAATTATGGACGGACATTCACGGTCTTTTATATTTGCGCCGTCGAGGTATAAAAGTGAATTCTTGACTCGAGGCGTCTTTACAACCAGGGCACAGGGTGGGGGCTTGGCCGGCTGCGTTCCCGGTGTCACCACGGGGTTCGGAGCGGCAGGCTGTTCGTCGATGTTTGAGGCGTCGGCGTCGGCCAAGTTCCTTCTCGACGGAGCGGCGTCGGCGCGTGCTTGTAGGCGCCGCACTTGCTCCTCCAGTTCGAGAATTCTCCGGTGTTTGGCCTCGTCACTCATTTCTTGAATTGGGAGATGTTGGATTTCTGCTTTTGCCATTCTTATTTTCTTTTCACGGGTCTGCACTGGCATTCACCTGTCTCTTCGTATGTTTTTTTTTTCTCTCGTGAAGATCCGTACCGCACTGCCACCACTGACGTAGAGGTTTTGGCTATTCCGCCGTAAGCCACCACTGACGTGGAGGTTTTGGACTTCCACTTGAATTCACACTTTGTAA
>JAXCGZ010018165.1:0-7500 GCA_037179515.1 Halocaridina rubra | reverse complement strand
TTTCTTCACAATCTTTGCATCATCTGCAAACATATTCATGAATGAATTTACAGACTCTGGTAGGTCATTTACATATACAAGGAACAAAAGTGGCCCTAAAACTGAACCCTGTGGAACTCCACTACTAACTCTTCTCCATTCAGACACTGAGTGTCTTACTCTAACCCTCTGTTCCCTTCCTTCTAAGTAAGTTTTTATCCATTCCAAAACATTTCCACCTATTCTAGCCATTGATTGCAACTTCCTAATAAGTCTCCCATGTGGAACAGTGTCAAGCGCTTTCTGGAAGTCTAGGAATATGCAATCTGCCCAGCCCTCTCTTTCCTGTAAGATTTGGCTTACCTCATCATAAAATTCTAATAAGTTTGTTACTGTTGATCTACCTTCTCTGAAGCCATGTTGCCTCACTGACAAAAAGTTGAAGGATTCCAAGTGAAGAGAGATATGTTTCCTTAGTAGTTTCTCTATAACTTTGCAAACTATGCTGGTCAAGGAAACTGGTCTATAGTTCAGAGCCGTATCCCTCCTTCCCTTTTTGAAGATAGGTATCACATTTGCTTGTTTCCAGCATCTTGGAATCTCCCCCGACTCCAGTGACTCCTTAAATATGATACTTAGTGCCACTGATATTGTGTTTGCGCATATTTTAAGCACATGAGGGGAAATGTCATCAGGACCTGTAGCTTTATGAACATCTAAATCCATCAGCGCTTTGCATACCTCTCTGGCTGTAAGGTTGATGTTCTCTAATACCGGCCCTTGAACTTCTATCACTGCAATCTGAGGGGGTGGGGTGTATGTATGTATGTATGTATGTATGTATGTATGTATGTATGTATGTATGTATGTATGTATGTATGTATGTATGTATGTATGTATGTATGTATGTATGTATGTATGTATGTATGTATGTATGTATGTATGTATGTATGTATGTATGTATGTATGTATGTATGTATGTATGTATGTATGTATGTATGTATGTATGTATGTATGTATATAGGTATGTATGTATGTATGTATGTATGTATGCATGCATGCATGCATGCATGCATGCATACATACACACACACATATATATATATATACATATATATATATATATATATATATATATATATATATATATATATATATATATATATATATATATATGTATATATATATATATATATATATATATATATATATATATATATATATATATATATATATATATATATATATATATATATATATATATATATATATATATATATATATATATATATATATATATATATATATATATATATATATATATATATATATATATATATATATATATATATATATATATATATATATATATATATATATATATATATATATATAAGTATATATATATATATATATATATATATATATATATATATATATATATATATATATATATATATATATATATATATATATATGTATAGATATGTATATATATATATATATATATATATATATATATATATATATATATATATAATATATATATATATATATATATATATATATATATATATATATATATATGATTCATTCTTTACCCCGACAGGGACTCGAACCTAGGACTTATGATTACTAAGTCAAGGCGCTACCACTACACCACAGAAGGTTAAAAGGAATCCAACCTTATAGCTTATATCTGCTATAATTAGGAATGAACGCATTCTAACTGAATGCCACTATGTTCATATTACAGATTCCCCAACCTCACTCGTGGCTTCATTTTAGCATTTAATTCAATTCCCAATCTCATGCGGGCCATGAAATTACCAAATAAGCACATTACATATGTGAAAACATGATTCATTCTTTACCCCTACCGGGACTCGAACCTAGGACTTATGATTACTAAGTCAAGGCGCTACCACTACACCACAGAAGGTTAAAAGGAATCCAACCTTATAGCTTATATCTGCTATACTTAGGAATGAACGCATTCTAACTGAATGCCACTATGTTCATATTACAGATTCCCGAACCTCACTCGTGGCTTCATTTTAGCATTTAATTCAATTCCCAATCTCATTCGGGCCATGAAATTATCAAATAAGCACATTACATATGTGAAAACATGATTCATTCTTTACCCCGACCGGGACTCGAACCTAGGACTTATGATTACTAAGTCAAGGCGCTACCACTGCACCACAGAAGGTTAAAAGGAATCCAACCTTATAGCTTATATCTGCTATACTTAGGAATGAACGCATTCTAACTGAATGCCACTATGTTCATATTACAGATTCCCCAACCTCACTCGTGGCTTCATTTTAGCATTTAATTCAATTCCCAATCTCATTCGGGCCATGAAATTATCAAATAAGCACATTACATATGTGAAAACATGATTCATTCTTTACCCCGACCGGGACTCGAACCTAGGACTTATGATTACTAAGACAAGGCGCTACCACTACACCACAGAAGGTTATAAGGAATCTAACCTTATAGCTTATATCTGCTATACTTAGGAATGAACGCATTCTAACTGAATGCCACTATGTTCATATTACAGATTCCCCAACCTCACTCGTGGCTTCATTTTAGCATTTAATTCAATTCCCAATCTCATTCGGGCCATGAAATTGCCAAATAAGCACATTACATATGTGAAAACATGATTCATTCTTTACCCCGACAGGGACTCGAACCTAGGACTTATGATTACTAAGTCAAAGTGCTACCACTACACCACAGAAGGTTAAAAGGAATCCAACCTTATAGCTTATATCTGCTATACTTAGGAATGAACGCATTCTAACTGAATGCCACTATGTTCATATTACAGATTCCCCAACCTCACTCGTGGCTTCATTTTAGCATTTAATTCAATTCCCAATCTCATTCGGGCCATGAAATTATCAAATAAGCACATTACATATGTGAAAACATGATTCATTCTTTACCCCGACCGGGACTCGAACCTAGGACTTATGATTACTAAGACAAGGCGCTACCACTACACCACAGAAGGTTAAAAGGAATCCAACCTTATAGCTTATATCTGCTATACTTAGGAATGAACGCATTCAAACTGAATGCCACTATGCTCATATTACAGATTCCCCAACCTCACTCGTGGCTTCATTTTAGCATTTAATTCAATTCCCAATATCATTCGGGTCATGAAATTACCAAATAAGCACATTACATATGTGAAAACATGATTCATTCTTTACCCCGACCGGGACTCGAACCTAGGACTTATGATTACTAAGTCAAGGTGCTACCACTACACCACAGAAGGTTAAAAGGAATCCAACCTTATAGCTTATATCTGCTACACTTAGGAATGAACGCATTCTAACTGAATGCCACTATGTTCATATTACAGATTCCCCAACCTCACTCGTGGCTTCATTTTAGCATTTAATTCAATTCCCAATCTCATTCGGGCCATGAAATAACCAAATAAGCACATTATATATGTGACAACATGAATCATTTTTTACCCCAACCGAGACTCGAACATAGGACTTCTGATTACTAAGTCAAGGCGCTACCACTACACCACAGAAGGTTAAAAGGAATCCAACTTTATAGCTTATATCTGCTACACTTAGGAATGAACGCATTCTAACTGAATGTCACTATGTTCATATTACAGATTCCCCAACCTCACTCGTGGCTTCATTTTAGCATTTAATTCAATTCCCAATCTCATTCGGACCATGAAATTACCAAATAAGCACATTACATATGTGAAAATATGATTCATTCTTTACTCCGACCGAGACACGAGCCTAGGACTTATGATTACTAAGTCAAGGTTGGGGAATCTGTAATATGAACATAGTGGCATTCAGTTAGAATGCGTTCATTTCTAAGTATAGCAGATTTAAGCTATAAGGTTGGATTCCTTTTAACCTTCTGTGGTGTAGTGGTAGTGCCTTGGCCTAGTAATCATAAGTCCTAGGTTCGAGTCCCGGTCTGGGTAAAGAATGAATCATGTTTTCACATATGTAATGTGCTTATTTGGTAATTTCATGGCCCGAATGAGATTGGGAATTGAATTAAATGCTAATATGAAGCCACGAGTGAGGTTCGGGAATCTGTTATATGAACATAGTGGCATTCAGTTAGAATGCGTTCATTCCTTAGTATAGCAGAGATAAGCTATATGGTTGGATTCCTTTTAACCTTCTGTGGTGTAGTGGTAGCGCCTTGACTTAGTAATCAGAAGTGCTAGGTTCGAGTCCCGGTAGGGGTAAAGAATGAATCATGTTTTCACATATGAAATGTGCTTATTTGGTAATTTCATGGCCCGAATGAGACTGAGAATTGAATTAAATGCTAAAATGAAGCCACGAGTGAGGTTGGGGAATCTGTAATATGAACATAGTGGCATTCAGTTAGAATGCGTTCATTCCTAAGTATAGCAGATATAAGCTATAAGGTTGGATTCCTTTTAACCTTCTGTGGTGTAGTTGTAGCGCCTTGTCTTAGTAATCATAAGTCCTAGGTTCGAGTCCCGGTCGGGGTAAAGAATGAATCATGTTTTCACATATGTAATGTGCTTATTTGGTAATTTCATGGCCCGAATGAGATTGGGAATTGAATTAAATGCTAAAATGAAGCCACGAGTGAGGTTCGGGAATCTGTAATATGAACATAGTGGCATTCAGTTAGAATGAGTTCATTCCTAAGTATAGCAGATATAAGCTATAAGGTTGGATTCCTTTTAACCTTCTGTGGTGTAGTGGTAGCGCCTTGACTTAGTAATCATAAGTCCTAGGTTCGAGTCACGGTCGGGGTAAAGAATGAATCATGTTTTCACATATGTAATGTGCTTATTTAGTAATTTCATGGCCCGAATGAGATTGGGAATTGAATTAAATGCTAAAATGAAGCCACGAGTGAGGTTGGGGAATCTGTAATATGAACATAGTGGCATTCAGTTAGAATGCGTTCATTCCAAAGTATAGCAGATATAAGCTATAAGGTTGGATTCCTTTTAACCTTCTGTGGTGTAGTGGTAGCGCCTCGACTTAGTAATCATAAGTCCTAGGTTCGAGTCCCGGTCGGGGTAAAGAATGAATCATGTTTTCACATATGTAATGTGCTTATTTGGTAATTTCATGGCCCGAATGAGATTGGGATTTGAATTAAATGCTAAAATGAAGCCACGAGTGAGGTTGGGGAATCTGTAATATGAACATAGTGGCATTCAGTTAGAATGCGTTCATTCCTAAGTATAGCAGATATAAGATATAAGGTTGGATTCCTTTTAACCTTCTGTGGTGTAGTGGTAGCGCCTTGACTTAATAATCATAAGTCCTAGGTTCGAGTTCCGGTCGGGGTAAAGAATGAATCATGTTTTCACATATGTAATGTGCTTATTTGGTAATTTCATGGCCCGAATGAGATTGGGAATTGAATCAAATGCTAAAATGAAGCCACGAATGAGGTTGGGGAATCTGTAATATGAACATAGTGGCATTCAGTTAGAATGCGTTCATTCCTAAGTATAGTATATATAAGCTATAAGGTTGGATTCCTTTTAACCTTCTGTGGTGTAGTGGTAGCGCCTTGACTTAGTAATCATAAGTCCTAGGTTCGAGTCCCGGTAGGGGTAAAGAATGAATCATGTTTTCACATATGTAATGTGCTTATTTGGTTATTTCATGGCCCGAATGAGATTGGGAATTGAATTAAATGCTAAAATGAAACCATGAGTGAGGTAGGGGAATCTGTAATATGAACATAGTGGCATTCAGTTATAATACGTTCATTCCTAAGTATAGCAGATATAAGCTATAAGGTTGGATTCCTTTTAACCTTCTGTGGTGTAGTGGTAGCGCCTTGACTTAGTAATCATAAGTCCAAGGTTCGAGTCCCGGTCGGGGTAAAGAATGAATATTGTTTTCACATATGTAATATGCTTATTTGGTAATTTAATGGCCCGAATGAGATTGGGAATTGAATTAAATGCTAAAATGAAGCCACGAGTGAGGTTGGGAAATCTGTAATATGAACATAGTGGCATTCAGTTTGAATGCGTTCATTCCTAAGTATAGCAGATATAAGCTATAAGGTTGGATTCCTTTTAACCTTCTGTGGTGTAGTGGTAGCACCTTGACTTAGTAATCATAAGTCCTAGGTTCGAGTCCCGGTCGGGGTAAAGAATGAATCATGTTTTCACATATGTAATGTGCTTATTTGGTAATTTCATGACCCGAATGATATTGGGAATTGAATAAAATGCTAAAATGAAGCCACGAGTGAGGTTGGGGAATCTGTAATATGAGCATAGTGGCATTCAGTTTGAATGCGTTCATTCCTAAGTATAGCAGATATAAGCTATAAGGTTAGATTCCTTATAACCTTCTGTGGTGTAGTGGTAGCGCCTTGTCTTAGTAATCATAAGTCCTAGGTTCGAGTCCCGGTCGGGGTAAAGAATGAATCATGTTTTCACATATGTAATGTGCTTATTTGATAATTTCATGGCCCGAATGAGATTGGGAATTGAATTAAATGCTAAAATGAAGCCACGAGTGAGGTTGGGGAATCTGTAATATGAACATAGTGGCATTCAGTTAGAATGCGTTCATTCCTAAGTATAGCAGATATAAGCTATAAGGTTGGATTCCTTTTAACCTTCTGTGGTGTAGTGGTAGCGCCTTGACTTAGTAATCATAAGTCCTAGGTTCGAGTCCCGGTCGGGGTAAAGAATGAATCATGTTTTCACATATGTAATGTGGTTATTTGGTAATATATATATATACATATATATATATATATATATATATATATCTATATATATATATATATATATATATATATATATATATATATATATATATATATATATATATATGTATATATGTATATATGTATATATGTATATATGTATGTATGTATGTATATATGTATATATGTATATATGTGTATGTATGTATGTATGTATGTATGTGTGTATGTGTGTGTGTGTGTGTGTGTGTGTGTGTGTGTGTGTGTGTGTGTGTGTGTGTGTGTGTGTGTGTGATTACCTAATTGATTACCTAATTGTGTTTACGGGAAAGAGCCCAAAGCTCGTATCTTCCCGTCTCCTGATCGGTTCCATTTTTAGACTTAGTGATACTTATCATACCTGTCCTTAAAACTATGGATTGAGGTAGCATTAACTACCTCCTCGCTTAGCGAATTCCAATTATCAACTACTCTTACACTGAAAAAGTATTTCCTTACATCCTGCAAACAAGTTTTCTTCCGAAGCTTCAAACTATGACCTCTAGTTCTAGAGCCAGCCATATCGAAATATCGATCCCTATCCACTCTATCATAACCATGAAGGAATTTAAAGACTGTCACCATATCCCCCCTTACTCTTCTAGCTTCGAGTGATGGCAAGTCTAATTCCCTCAGCCTCTCATCATAACCGAGATTGCGTATTTCTGGCACCAGTTTTGTGGCATGTCTTTGAACTTTTTCAAGCTTAGCTATGTGCTTTTTCAATTGCGG
>JAXCGZ010018164.1:15000-24498 GCA_037179515.1 Halocaridina rubra | reverse complement strand
TACATTCTACCTAAAATGAAAAATAAATGAGCTATTCATTTTACGTTAAGCTATTTTATAATGACTAGTAAAAAAGCTGAACATGTTAATTGTGCATACTTCACCAATACAAAATAAATTTTAGTTATGAAAGTATAAGTTAGAATAATTGCCCAATCTTAAAAAGCAAGGTAAGTACTTTATAGTTAAGCTGTATTTGTCTACAACACATATACCAAAGGAACATGAATAATTATGTCAATAAACTGAAAAAAGTGTCACTGTGACCACTAAAAAAATGGAATAACAATGGATAAAAGAAATGTATATCAAATAAAATTCTTATACAAAAACATGTCACCGACTTTATTAAACTGTGTATTTTCAAGGAAAATAACTATAATAAGCAAAAGGAAAGCAGTTTTAAAAACAGCAAGTATGGGGTATATTTATCATGTCACATATATTTTCTGTTATTTTCCTTCTCCACCTCTTCCTGTACATCTGACTAAGACCAACTACACAGCGTGTTCACTTCTGACCTCTCCTAAACCAGTAGGAGACAGAAGGATTAACTGTTCGTCTTCTAAAAAAAAAAAAGCAAGCGATATGAGCCCTCTATGCTTATGTAATCTGACTCAAAAAGAGAAGGAAGAGCAAAGGTAGAGCAGCTACTACAAACTAAATTCAGACTAGCATTGAATGAAGAAATGTTTACAAAAGATCATTAGTACCTTGCTGTGATTCTGAACTGCAGACACGACGTGGACACATCAACTACAATAATTGACATGAAAACATTATGAATAAATATATAAATAAGTACACTAATTTAAGATTAAAGATGCATGAAGCATTTTTCTTCATTGCTAGTCCTTGATATCCTCTTTGCAAGTATAACATAAACATATGTCAGTGGAGAGCAGCTCAGAATCATAGGCTTGCATATGTTAGGGATACAAATGCACGTGGAAATAACTTCATTAATGAGGCACAACCTTGTACAAGTGGTTCCTAAGCATTATGGCACTAAATTGGCACTGTAACGCAAAATAAGTCATCAATGCTGTCTAAATGATGACCTGAATGATCAAATAAGAAAAAGAGAAAATGGTAAATTACAACTAAAGTGAAATAATATGTTCAAATCAATAGCAAGGTACTAAAATTAAAAATAAGTTATTGATACATCTACCTAATACAGAAGTCAGTTGAGATGCCAGATCCTTTTGCCCTAAACATAACAATACAGTATTTCACTGGTCTGATTTGTCATTTTGTCTAAGTTCTGAAGCAACAGTACATAAAAATATACAGAACAGGTGTCTTACTCTAAGAATGGTACTATGTACAAAGGAATAACAGTGTCAGGTTGGTGGTGATTATACAATACGTGTTGCCAAGGGCATGACTAAAAAGGGTTTCAACCTTTACATGGTCCCCATCGGACAACAAATGATATGGCATTGAGTATGATAACTCTAAATCAACAATCCATGGGTCACAATTTCCACAACTACAAACAAATTTTCTACTGTCCATTTTGACATGTGAAGTAAGTTTCACATCAGATTCACTCTTACAGAAGATTTCAATCGTGTTCACTAATACTAGATTAAATAGCTTAATTACAATACATCAGCAAGCTTACACTTAATTAGACTAAAGGAGTGGCTGCTTATAGGTAAGGAGTGACTGGTATAATTAGTTCCTCTCAATACATATGTATTTCACTGTTTCTGGAATCTAGGCTATAAAGTAAATAAGTTCCCGATGCAGTCACCCAATTAATATTCTCTGTTCAATGGAGAACACAAAACACAAACACTCTGAGACACTGAACTGTTATCACAGGTATTGGAGGGTGCAGTCTGCAGGAGGTACTAGCTACCAATTCATGCTATGCCCATAACGATACCCCACACATTCACCCACACGTGTCCGTACTGTAATGTATCATCCGTATCAGATTCTAAGAAAAAGATTTCGACAGAAGTTATTATTTAGAAAGGTGAATTTTTGCTATGTGCATTTCAGTATTACAGTATATTGGCATGTTGCTATTATAGTAAGATCTTCTCAGTACTGCAGTTTCTGTTCACTGTTTTGCAAGGCTTTTAAGAGTTTCACTTTGTAGTATGCCTGGCCCAAGCGAGACGCTGCAATTGCGCTAATGTCTCCTGACGAGACACACGCTCACTAGCGGTGCGTGTAATGGGACCATTTAGATTTCTTGGCGCACCCAGAGGTGTTGGCCCATATGGACCCAGTGTCACTGCATCTTCCGGTACTTGGGCCAAGCGCTGAGGTTCTAAAGAGTAAAGCTGTGCAACTGCTTGAGTCACACTTTCTCCTGAAGACTGTCCGCTGCTGTCCCGTTTTGGATCGCTCTCGCTACTCAGGGATGGGGTGCTGCTGCACTCGTCATATCGCTGAGCTACTCGAGGCCGAGGTACTGCTTGTAGTTTGGGGTTCAAGAGAGGTTCCTGCCGAGGAACAGCCAGGGTTACTTCCCCAGCACCGGTTCCCTCATTACCACACACAGGCAATGGATGTATCAATGATCCAAGGGCTGACACTCTGGGTGAAGGCTCACGGGAGTGCGGGAGAGAACTGGGATCGTGGAGGGATCCAGATGGGAGCTGAAGTCCGGCAAGTAAGGAGGATACAGAGTTAGTAGGGGAGGCAGATGGAAAAAGAAAAGGCTGATGAACATTACTTGGGGATGGAGTGGGTGGGGGTGGTGGGGTTTGATAGAGGGATACCAAGCCCCCTAGATCCAGCGCTGCAGCTAGCCGACTACTGTGGTCAGGGCTGGTACCAGTCACCAAGAGCTGGCCAGAGAGAGAATATAAGTTGGCCGCTCGCTGTGACAGCCACTACACACCATGCTTCTGCAAACAAAGGACACTACTGAGCCATGCAAACTTTAGAACTAATAACGCAAACTCAGAAGAACCTTTAGGTGTCTTGCACTAGTACTGAAATCTAAACTGATAGTTAGGTACTACCACAACAGTTAGTATCAGTACACTCTACTTGGTAGATGGAGAAAGGTTCTTGGAAATAAGTTTACTTTTGAACTGTTTAAATACAATACGAATCATGCAAAAACTACAACTTATTAAATTATTGTATTTGAGTACATTGTAAATGATTTATCAACTTTTTCTATAAAATTATCAGTCTCAACAAATTTCTAAAATACAACTTATTAAATACCAATTTACACAAATATTGTAAATCAAACTGTCACCCTAAGAAAAAAATATTTCCTTCTTGATTGCATTAAAATATAAATCCACAGTGTATCTGGAATTGCAGGACTAAGGTGGCTTTATAAATCTTGTGTAAATGCTTTTCAGATAATAAGCAAAGATGGTGTGAGTTTTAAATCTTTAAATTAAGCTTCTTTCTTATAGTATCATTTATGTTATTTCACGGAATGTTTTAGTTATAAATATAAAAAACAGAAACTTGTGACAAATCCTAATCAACTATTTCTTAAACTCCCTTTCGGAATATGCTGTGAAGAGGACTAATCAAGGTATATTGGCTTCTGATGAATGTGTGGTTTGATGGCCACCCCCTTATAAAGTGAATTGTGCAATCATATATATATATATATATATATATATATATATATATATATATATATATATATATATATATGTGTGTGTGTGTGTGTATGTAGGCATGTGGGATAGCTGAGATAGCCTGCCTGACTAAGAATCGTAACTAGATGTATCTAGAATGGATAGTTACAGCATTCAAAACGAATGAAAAAAATAGTCATCACTTAAAGGAAGAAGAATAAAAATTTATGTATCTCACTTTACAACTTTGATATATTCTTCAGAAGAAAAGTAAAAGTACTGTACTCTACAAAATACTGTATTTTCTAAAGGTGAAGAGTCATGAAACTATTTTACCAAATCAAATAACTTCAATAAATAATTTACCAAATAACTTTCTGCTTATGTAACCTTATATGGGACTAAAATAATAGTATATAAAAATCACAAGGGTTAATTTTTCTACAACAATAACAAAATGTTATATATATATATTGCACATACAATTTAATATCAACCTCACACTTCCAACATGCATGAAAATACTAAACAAGGCTTCTGCTACATAACAACAACAACAACAAAGGGCTCTGATGGTTAAAAATTGACATTACTTCTAAGAGGGTCTGTTTAATGGGTCTATGCTATAAGATAAGTGGTATCTAACATACGAAGAAGGCATGGGAATGGCTGACCAAATCTTAATGACCGTTATAAATATTAATGGGCATAAATCTTTTGGGGAAAATATATAAATGATAAACTAGCATAACCTTGGATATAATTTCTAGGCAGAAGAATCATCACTTCATGTGTAAATTGTGATAAACAATGTTGTAGTGGCATAGTGTATTTTCTTTCTTTATTTGGAGTGTTGTAGTGGTATGATATATGTCTTCTTTATTTATATATTAATGTATTTATTAATTGATATGTATATTTTCACTTTATTTATTAATAATTTTTTGTTGTTGTTGTAAAGTGATCCCTTAATTTTGCTTCTTGTTGTCATAACGAACTGTACATTGTTTTGCTTTTCTGTTTTTATGGCAACACTGACTCTGTATTGCCGCCTTTTTCGTGTAGAGTGATACTTTTGGTCTGTTCATTTTTGATACATAAAATTACTTGAAGATTATGACTTTGGCCTATTTTGTTACCTTAAATGATATTGTGGTAATCTTGATATCTTGTCACCCCTATATCTTGTCACTCCCATATCTTGTCACTCCGGGGTCACCACTTTATAGTTCTGTCTGACAAGATATCAAGATTACCACAATATCATTTAAGGTAACAAAATAGGCCAAAGTCATAATCTTCAAGTAATTTTATGTATCAAAAATGAACAGACCAAAAGTATCACTCTACACGAAAAAGGCGGCAATACAGAGTCAGTGTTGCCATAAAAACAGAAAAGCAAAACAATGTACAGTTCGTTATGACAACAAGAAGCAAAATTAAGGGATCACTTTACAACAACAACAAAAAATTATTAATAAATAAAGTGAAAATATATATATCAATTAATAAATACATTAATATATAAATAAAGAAGACATATATCATACCACTACAACACTCCAAATAAAGAAAGAAAATACACTATGCCACTACAATTCTTTTAAAGACTTAATAAAAAATATATAAAGACTTCATAAAATTTATAGCTTCAGTTAAGAAGTCTACTGAAGTAAGTTTTGAAAACAGGGTGAATATTCTTTGAGGAGAAAAAAAATCATCTATTATCAAACAAATTTTGAACAAAGAGCTTATTTTTTGGAAAACTATATTTATGCAGATTATCATATCCCAGACAACATATCAGAAAGCTTGCAACTAAAGTAAGAGAACTATTATTATTTGCTAGCACTTATCCTTACTTCGTGCCAGATTGCATGAAAAATGTTGTCCATGTTACTTTATCTATAACAGCCTGGGCCTATGATTCTCAAGTATTATATATATATATATATATATATATATATATATATATATATATATATATATATATATATATATATATATATATATATATATATATATATATATATATATATATATATATATATATATATATATATAAAATATATATATAAAATATATATATATATATATATATATATATATATATATATATATATATATATATATATATATATATATATATATATATATATATATATATATATATATATATATATATATATATATATATATATATATATGCAGTCACAATTAATTTTCATTCAGCCACCTAGCTTTTCCCTCCATGTACTTCCCTTGCTTAACCCACTATTAATGTACTCATGATAAAATATGGTAGCTAAAACTGTACACATTATTTGGCTTGTCGCTTGCTGTTATGCATCACTATTAATCCTCATTATAGGGGTGGACATAGAGGTGGAAGCTTGGGAATTAAGTCTGCATGCCCTTCCTAATGCACTACAGTGAGTTAAAACCTGCATTAATAATATACTTAGGATAAAATACGGTTGCTAACACTGTATTTATCAATTGGGTAAGGGGAGGAAAATTGACAGAAAATTGTGGAAAATTACAGAGAATGGAGGAAAACTTTTCTTCAAGTATTAAATATGATGTAAATGTGAATAACTCCTTCTTCTGCTGGTCAAGGAAGTGTCTTTCTTACTTTAAACAATATAAATCAAGGATATGCTTTGGTATCAATAATATAGTTGTGCCCACATGAAAAATCAGAAAAAAAGTGGGTTTACACACTAAGGGATGTTGATGTGAATTCTCCCCAATTTCATCAAGAGGATATACTGACAATACTAAAATAGCCTTAGTTTTAGCATGAGCATCAGTGTTGCCAGAGTTCAATTATCTTGATGCTAACAGAGTGAAAAAGTAAGAATAATCAGCAATGATTACAAGATACTGTATTGCAATACATAATGCATTACAGCATTGTAATATGCTTACACCACCTACTACTAGAAGCAAATGCATCATGATAAATGTACTTGTGAACACGGTACACACCAAAAATCAGCTTTGCCACATATCTAACTCTTAGCATAATTAAGCCATGATGTTACGAGCCAAAAGAGATTAACAAAATATATCTTGAACTTAAAATATACATTTTATAAGAAGCAATCTTACTGTAATAATCTTAAAGGCAAAATACCTTGAGTATTTAAGAACCATTTTATCTGAGTGTAATTTATAACTCATGATTAATATATATAAATCTCATTTACTCTCGTATAAATAAATAATCAGGATTTTATAAATTTTTTGGTAGGAATAAGGAAAAAACAACCTGATTTCTCACCTGTGTTTTTATCTCTGGTGGCGTTGGGACTAGCTGCGTTGAGGCTCCAGAATTAGCCATTCCGTTACTTGAGAGCTTTACCTCTAAGTCTCGGACTTGGATCACCAGGGCTTGAATATGCTCTAATAATTCTTTATTGTGGACCAGCAGCTGATGAGTTCGAGCCTGCAAGATAATAATGAGTTTCAGTGGAATGTACAGCAATGCATGTAAGAATATATACAATGGCTGCGGAGAGCAACAGTATATGTCAGGGATCTGTTTACGTTTTATGTGTAAGTATTAAGCCCCACATTTGAGGTGGACACAGAGCATAGCTAGGATACTAGGACTGGATGCCCTTCCTAACACACCACGGTGAGCTCGATGACGAGTCTGTCAACTTTTGAATCAAGTATTCTAACCGATTGGCAACCGTTGTCCTGAGCAATAGTACATGTCAGGTAAATGAGAATTAAAACACATCAGAAAAAGCATATTGTGGTATTGTTAGAGATCTATCCCTAAGATCAAAAAAATAAAAGAGTAATATATAAAAAGCTATAAGACAGGATTTACTCAACCCATACAACATTAAGTATATTCTAATATCCCTGGGAATCAATTCCTAATAAAAACTTCAAGGTAAAAATATTGAATATCAGAGCTATGAAATTAGAGTTAAGTACAAATAAATTTTCATTAAGCTGACTTTCATGATGATCATTTAAAATTAGACTGGAATAATGCCAGTATTGCAGTACTAAGTTGTACTATTTCATACAATATTTCTCTATCTTATAATTTTCATTTTCCTCATCAAGCTAGGCTTCTTGCTTGGCTAATAATAATAATAATAATAATAATAATAATAATAATAATAAAAATAATAATAATAATAATAATAATAATAATAATAATAATAATAATAATAACAATAATAATAATAATTATAATATTGTATTGAATGTGTATTTCAAAGAGCAATACAAGACTGCTGTGCCAATACTTTATTACATGATTTGACAATATTGAAGTGCTATATACCTGAGCTTCCAACCTGGCTGCGGTTTCTGCTGCTAACTGGTCCCGTAATAAATGCACCTGGGACACCGCTGCTTGTGTCTGTTGCTGTTGCTGCTCAAGCTGCTCACGGAGTAATTGCAGTTCATGATGCATTGAAAGTGGGGTTCCGGCCAAAGGCAAAGAGTCACCCGTTGGTAGAGGTTCACTTAATGGAGATGTGTATGTTTCTCCGGTAACCTGGAGAAAACAATGCTTCACTAAGATTCAGATAATTACATACATGCTGTTTTATGTGTCTATTAATCACCATTATGAGGGTGGATATAGACAGATTAGAGATGAGGCATTTAGGCTGGAAGTTTCCCGGGACGAGTGCTCACACCACTGTACTACTGGGTTTCCCAGCAAATTATATGGATAATAGCAAAAATATTCTATAGATATATACAGTACTTTGCATTCAGAGGTATAAGAAATTTATCATCCAAAAATGTAACAAGACATATGCAGAGAATAACTGAAATATATGATATGTGAAATGTTGTTATTTGCCATTTTATGTGTCCCTATTAAGCCCCATTATGAAGGTAGACACAAAGAGGTTAAAGCTGACAAATTCTGCATAGATGCCCCTCCTAACGCCCTGCAGTGGGCTGAAACATGGGTGTGTCACTTCTCAAATTGAGCACTCCCACTACTAGGCTACTGAAGTCCTCATCTAATATCTATGAATACAGAATAAAAAGAATAAACTTCATTTGACTAATATGCATAATGAAAACTCCAAATATTTAAGGATGTTTGCAACATCACTAAAAAAAATTCATTTATTGCATAATTGTATTTCTTTGAAGTCAAAAATAATTTTGCATTTCATATACAGCCCCTTTAATTCAATTATTTGTTTGTCATTTTAAGTTTCACTGTTAATCCCCCATTCGAATGGGGGTTGACAAAGGTTGGAGCTAGACAGTAAACAACAACAGCCTTATGGTATGTTCAAAAGGAAAGCAACAACTTTGCCAAAAAACATTTTTTTTTTCTTTCTCTGTGTTTCAAATGTAACATGGTCAAATTTTCTACCATACCTTTGATAGGATATCTGATCCTACAGGAGGTGCCAATGGTTCCAATTTGGTAGGCCGCTGCGGCAAGAGCTCGACGGAGTCCTCATTAACAGTGTCTGATGGAGACAGAGTTACCAGGTCTTCCTGGGCACTTTCTGTGTCTAAAAGATCTGGAAAATAGAAACTACATTAGTATTATAATGATAAGGAATAAATTGCAAACAGATTGCAATCTTATTAATTTTGCTCCAATAATAATAATAATAATAATAATAATAATAATAATAATAATAATAATAATAATAACTAAATAAACGACAACACATAAGTAATAATATATAAAATGAATACAGTTTACTTGTACCCTTTTTTAAAAATTAGTTCATGCTTTGAGTCAATACCAAAAAAGGGACAGCAAGACTCCATATGTCTTACAGCTTCATCAACACACAAACACAAGCATTTGTGCACGCATGAGAGCATACATATAAAAAGACGAGGTAAATTTCACATATGCATCTTGATTTTAAGTAATAATATAGTAATAAGAAAATAATAAGCCGAA
>JAXCGZ010018163.1:2500-24531 GCA_037179515.1 Halocaridina rubra | reverse complement strand
CATGCCATGTTGGCTCCTGGGATTCGCTTATGCCTGAGATTACCACTGTCTTCTCCATATCAAGTGCCTGCTTGATGAGTGGGTTTGCCCTTTTCATCACAACGTCTTTCATTTTTTTTTATTACTGTCTCTTTATAGTCAACTGTTTGTATGTTTTCCAGTGCCACCACCTTTACAGCCTCTTTTACTGCCACATTCCCCTTTAGTGCATCAGCAAAGGAAGTTTTCATGGCATCATTTTCCATATTCAGCTCCTGGAACTCTTTTCTGAACTGTTCAATGTTTTCCTTAATCTGGACATCCAAAGCAGCAATCTCGTCTCTCTCAGAAGAGAGCAGTGAACTAACATCTAATTCCTTTAGGTTGTCATTTAGCTGTTTGTTTTTATCTTCTTGTTTAGAAATTCTAGTTCCTAGTTGACTCTTTTCCCCTTCCAGCTTCTTTATTCTTTTTTCTAGTTCCTTTCTCTCCTGCCCTTGTGCTTTATTTGCTTCCTCCAAAGATCTTATTTCCTCTCTGAGTGTTTCATTCTCTTTCATTTCTCCATCCATATTCCGAATTTTTTCATCAAGGCTTATAACCATTACCTCTAAATTCTTGATTTTCTGTTTAAGTCTCCTAATGGCTACCCCTCCTCCCGATCCATGGGTGGGAGAGGTTTGGGACAGAGATGGCCTCATTTTTATGTTCTCCCTCTCACAGAATATAGAAAGAAAAAGAGAAAGAGAAAAAAAAGAGAGAAAAACTTTTATTTAAGCTTCACACAGAATTTTTATATTTCTATATAAGTGCTATTTAGTGACTCAATTTATCTCTTTTCTGGTAACACACATATTAACTTAAAAATTTGACTATGGTAATTTAAGGATAAAAAGAAAAAGAAAAATAAATGCAACATAAAAGTCAAACCTGAAGGAAAATTCAAATTTGTGTCTGAGGAGGCACCCACCTGTTTCTGCTATATATTCTTCCTAACTGATAAACTCACTTGCTAACCAAGATATGTTATCACATGATTAGACTTCACATGTAACTCAATATATATACAAAATAAAAAAAATAGTAAAAGAGAAAGCTAAAAGAAAAGAAAAAAAAATGAAGAAAATAAGATAGCTGTACTACTTGGCAACATAACTCAGTACTGTTGACAGGTGTATATTTGGTAATTATTTAATTATTCAATTATTTCGAGTATCAAACTAACTAGCAAGTTGATATAAATGGAAAGGATACTGATTTTAACAATATATGGAACCACAGGATCAGGTAAACGGCTTAAGAGCTTTCCCCAGTTTACATAAAAAAATCAGGTAATGTAATGTGATGGCTTCACCTCTGGCAACTCTTCTAAATTTCCTTCAAGGCAGAACAGGACAGCAGCTTCTCTCTCCCCTCACGAAATGTTCTCAATTTTTTCCTTTAATATTTTGGACAGTCTCGTCATACAACAAATATAAGTTTTGTACTCACAATACTCTGCAGGATTTCAGATTTAGGGAAATTATGGTAAAGTTTTCCACTAAGCACTTAGTCACTCAAAAACACAAGGAAAACTTTAAGATACGCTGGGATGTGTGTACTGTGTGATTACCTAATTGTGATTACCTAATTGTGTTTACGGGAAAGAGCCCAAAGCTCGTATCTTTCCGTCTCCTGATCGGTTCCATTTTATACTTAGTGATACTTATCATACCTGTCCTTAAAACTATGGATTGAGATAGCATTAACTACCTCCTCGCTTTGCCAATTCCAATTATCAACTACTCTTACACTGAAAAAGTATTTCCTTACATCCTGCAAAGAAGTTTTCTTACGAAGCTTCAAACTATGACCTCTAGTTCTAGAGCCAGCCATATCAAAATATCGATCCCTATCCACTCTATCATAACCATGAAGGAATTTAAAGACTGTCACCATATCCCCCCCTCACTCTTCTAGCTTCGAGTGATGGTAAGTCTAATTCCCTCAGCCTCTCATCATAACTTAGATTGCGCATTTCTGGCACCAGTTTCGTGGCATGTCTTTGAACTTTTTCAAGCTTAGCTATGTGCTTTTTCAAGTGCGGATTCCAAAAGGGGGCTGCATATTCCAGTTTTGGCCTCACATTGGTTACATAAATATTTCTGAACATTTCCTTGTCCATGTGCCTGAAGGCTACCCTTACATTTGATAAGAATGCATATGCTGCCCTTACTATGCCATTTATATGTATTTCTGGAGACAAATCTGCGTGTGTGTGTGTGTGTATGTGTGTGTGTGTGTGTGTGTGTGTGTGTGTGTGTCAGGATTTGAGTGCAAAATTTTTACTTGTCTCCCACGTGGGTTATTTGAGGTATTAAACCTTGGTGCCTGTGAAGTAGCATATGACTGTAAACCACTAACTGAGCAACAGCGCTATTTATATTTGTAGTTTAATGCTTTATAACATCGGCATCTTAGCGGATATAGTGGCTGGCTCTGACCCAGGAGGTCACGAGTTTACCCCTCCAACTTTCTTTGCTAGCGTCAATGAAAAATAAGAGAAAATATTTTGACATAGCCCAAGTGGTAGCTCCAGGGGATTAGGTAGGGTAGGTGAGTTCACCATGAAATGTGTGGAGTCTGTGATGGAACAGTGTCCTCAAAAGCTTAAGTTCCATTAAGGGAAATATGTCTGTACCACCAATGAATGAATATCACAAACTAATAATAATAATAATAATAATAATAATAATAATAATAATAATAATAATAATAATAATAATAATAATAATAATAATAATAATAATAATAATAATAATAATAGTGAATCATTATTGTTAATAACAAAAATTGTATTGACATAAATGAGAATAATAGCAAGAATATTAATACAAGAAATAAAAATAATACTAATGTTAAGAATAATAAGGCAAAGACAAAACTTTGAAAAAAGTGATATTTAACCAGTGTGTGAGCCATTGACAAAGCAAACTTCAATCCCTACATAATGGGTGTTCTTATAAATGATTAGATAGCCGAAATAAATTGGAAAAAGGGCACCGAGTGACTGGTTATAGATAAAATAAGATAAACTGATTTCTAGAGTAACTTGATGTAGCTAAATGATGCCAGCAAATGGTCATGAGATTAATTAATTACCTCATATCAGATTAATTCGAGATAACAGCAAGAAGTACTAGAAAGAAAATAGATGAAAATCAAAGGAACCAATAAGCTTTAGTACAAGATATAGTTTTTGAGTGACGAAAGGTATTGATTAGTAATTAATTACGGCAGAAATTAAAGAAATAGATAAATTGAAAAGACGACATCAGATGTGGGAACCTAACAAAACAAAAGCAAATCTTGTTAATGTAATATTTTTCGTTTTCAATTTATTTGTAACTATATCATAATGCCTGCTTAACTTTGAGAACAGTTTTATGAATGAGTAAATGTTATGCCATTATTCGCAGCATCCTGAAAACCGCTTATGAAGACTGTTGCATAATATCTGTGATTAAGACAATTATGCTTTAAGTACAAATGCAATATACTGAGGGTTAAAATGCAACTAAAAGTTTACCCATTTTTCTCAATGCAAAATATAGGCATAAGAATTTAAGACAAGAAAACGGATTACTATTCATTAATTATGATAATATGAAAATAGACAAAATTCTGTAAAAAAAAAAATACAGATAACGAACGTAGATGGTCAATAATTAATAGCTAATAATAAAACAGATATATTTATTAATTGTGTTCTATCACTTTATTACGATTGCTATTAAGATGAATAATGATGCAATATTATGATCAATTAGGATAATTGATAAAAGGCCAAACAATAGGAAAATGAGAGAAAAACACTAAAAGGGAATAAGGTTATTATAAAAATACCTTATCAAAGCTCAAAGGCGTTTTTTATTATCTATGATAAACTAAATAAAAAACCCCAGGGATGGGGCCTTAAAAACTAATAGATTAGTAAATGCAAACACTGAAATAAAGGATTCAAGCTAAGAGTGATTGCTGTCAGCATGAAATATATGGTTCGTTCCGGTTTTACGTCACGGACTCCCTTATCTACCAAGGGCTAGGATGGTTGCCTTCTTGCGAAGGACTTGATATGGTACCAGAGTAAATGACAGTACTGGTTTGTAATTACTGTTGCAAAAAAAAACACACACACACACAAAAAAATAAAGTAAGAAGCAGACATAATAAAAACACAAAAAATTAGTAAAATGTAGAAAGTATGTGAATACAAAACATATTTTTTCTATTCTGGTGTGAAAATGAAAAAAAAATAACAGATAGAACCAAAAAGCATATGGTTTTACAAAGTAATGATTGTTAATCTAGATAATCTAGATACATTTAGATACAGTAAAGAGGCCTAGATGAAAACAACGTGTATGTATGAACTACATAAATAATTACACAGTAAACAACAAACCAAAAAATACAAGATAAATTAAGAATATATTACCGTGTGAACTCTTTTAAAACAAAATAACTGTTATTGGAGCACAAAGAGGCATTATTTTATTATGAAAAACAGAAAATTATACATCAGGAATGAAACGTGAATAACTAAAAACAGAACAGATAACAATACAAATACAAAGTTCCAGATGGCCTTTCACAAATGTTCTTTCATTTATTATAGACAATGACTTCCACCCACTAACATTTGAACAATTGTCGCTCATTAGTGAAATTAACCTTTTCTCTTGACATGTTTCGGGGAAAAGGTTAGTAGTAATTTGACAATCCGTTTTTACTCACTGTGTAAGGCTCTCACCAAGAAAAAAATGGATAATTTAGGACCCTTGTACTTTGGTATGACACACACATCTTTTTTCTCTATACTCTTATATGAAAAAGAGTCAGTGGTATGAATATTTTATAATAATTTATGTGAGATTTTGGGCAGTAGTGTGGAGCGTTTGCGTGTATGAACGTGTGTTCATATGTATGAACAATCAAGTGCTCGCTTAGATGGGAATTAAAAAGGCATATCAAAGACAAGTCAAGTGGATACTACATTTGAGCACTTAGCAAGATATGTAGCTATTTTCACGATGGCAATTAAGTTTTTCACTAGCCATATGTGTAAATTAGTAGCTAGGCAGTTATTATATAATAGAAGGAATATAACTAGCTAAAAAGCTGTGCTGCTGTGACCATTACTTGGATGGCCCATAGCAACAGTTACGCAATGCAATATTATAGCTGGAGGTTCACTGACCTTAAATAGGATTGCCCAGAACAGCTCAATGCTAAATCATCCTTCAGTTACGGTTCTTTTCCTATGTCTATATTTATACTGAATATTCAGGCGTAATCATTACGCAATTCATATTCTCCCATTTCACATCTGATATATCACATCACTTTCATCTCTGTTACTCTTTGATTTTTTTCCTATCATTATTAGGTATTCAAAACTCTGACTATACTTCAGTCTGTCTGTTAACTGTTTATCATACTTTGCCCTTAAGCTGCTGCTTTTTCTTGGTGTTTGGGCCTGATGAGCGCAATTTTCTATGCCCGTCCCGTTGTCACACTTACAAAAATAATTAGGCAATTCAAATGCAAATAGACGGGTGCGCAAATAATAAAGACAGATAAATATGTAGGTGAGCATAAGTGAAAAATAATCGGAGGATAGACACTTAATCAGGTAGGTAGAGAGGGTATTAAGTACGTTGGTAGGTTAGCAAAGAAGCATACATGCAAACTGATAAGTAAATAAGTATGAAAACAAAGGAATTTGAGAGATAAAGCAGTAAGTGAAAAGGGAAGTTTATACCTAGGTAATTAGTGGAGGAAATAATTTTGCTATGGTAAAAAAGCTATGCAAGTTAGTAGGTAAACAAATAAATAGTGAGGTAAAGTAGTAAGCAACTCAGGAGATTAATAAGTAACTAGATATGTAAATAATTAGATAAGTGTTAGGGAATTGGTATGTAAGCAAGTAGGTGAGTACGTATATATATAGATAAACAGGTAACAACTAACTGGATTAATTGTCAAAAAGGTCAGACCTTGTAAAGAAAATTAACCCCAAGGTGCTATGGGATTATTCATAATTGCAAGGCAAGTCACCTAACCTAATAATTTAAGGGGTTATTTAACTGTATCTAGGGTTCTGAGGGTTACTCATCTTTACAAGATCCAAAAAGTCTTTACAGATTTTCTTGAAATGCGTATATTTACTTAATACCTCATCATTACATCATCTCTGCCTTGTCTTTAACCTTTTACTTTTCCTTTGTTTCAATGTTTTCTTCGTGCCCGGACCTTTCTTGATGAGGGCAATTTTCTTGCCTGTCCCGGTGTCAGGCTCATAAAGAAAAAGGTAAGTAACTAGGGGTAAGAGGATACTTGTATGTAAACAAGCAGGTAGAAGAGTAGGTCAGTAAACATGTAACTAGGCATATAAAACGTATATAATTGAAAAATTTATGGGTAAGTAAGTGAGTGTTTATACAACAGTTAGGTAAGGGTAAATTGGTATGCAAACAATTTAGTAGGAAAGAAGTAAGCCTTACAAATAGGTAAAAAAATATGTAAGTCATTAAATAGGTACATAACCATAGTACAGTTTACATGAGCAAGTTCATAGACAGAAAAGAAATAGCTGCAGATTCCAAGAAACCAGCATTAATTCAAGTGGGTATTAAGTTTAATTAGGCATAGATGCTCAAAACCAATAAAACATGCAAAAATAATGCAATGTACAAAAATAATGACATAAAATTTACATAAGCCCCAAAACTTAAGTGATTACCGCTGAGTGTGAGGGTAATAACAATAATACAAAGAATACACTATCAAACATATCCACTTAGAAAAGGCGATACAAGAGCATCAATTAGCAAAAAAAGAATACGCAAGTAAAACACACTTGAAAGTCTTCTCCTTCATCTACACATCTATTTTCTCACTCTTAAGATGGTTAGTGCTCTAACAACCCCCCTTCCATTTACATCCTTCATACATGTCTTTATCTAATAGCTGTTTTTAGAGAACCTCTCTTACAATAAGTATAAACTCTATCGTCAAGCACAGTAATAGAGATGATAACAAAAGTAACAGCTTCAAAAATAGTAAGTGATAGATAGTAGGTAAACATATTTTTTTTTCATTATCAGTAAAATAAATTACTTGAGTGAGTGACACATACCTGAGAACGCTTAAATACATGTATTATAACAACAAATACATAGGAAACTAGAGATTCTAAGCTAAGAAATGCGATATACTGTAGTGAACGCCAGGAGACTAAAGCAAGCTCATAGTATGAATTTTGTTTATAGGCCTCTTGGAGGCTCATGTTTGATTTTGGAGCTGAATATTTGAATGACAGTTAAATCGCAAATAAGTCAGGAGAAACAATAAAGGAAAATATAATATGATAACGAATCATGATGGGGCACGATTATGCTACATATTACTATGAATTTTTAAGTGCCAAAAAGTCAACAGAACAATAGGTTAAAATGATAAGCAGAGGCAAGCTTGAAAGTTTTATTTAGAAAAGAAAAAGACGTTGCAAGCATTATGTCAGGAAAACTGCTAAATCGTTAAGTAAATTCGTAAATACAAGAGAAGTAATAATTATAGAATGCAAAGTAAGACAATCTGCAAAATACTAAATGCTCAAATCTAAATTCGAGTTCTGGATTATGCAACACTGACCTTGAGCATCATTGGGCGAGGGGTGGAGAGGTGAGAGTAATGGCGGAGGGGAGTCGAGGAGCGGGGGTGTGAGCATGTATGTATGTATGTATGTATGTATGTATGTATGTATGTATGTATGTATGTGGATGTATGTATGTATGTATGTATGTATGTATGTATGTATGTATGTATGTATGTATGTGATGTATGTATGTATGTATGTATGTATGTATGTATGTATGTATGTATGTATGTATGTATGTATGTATGTATGTATGTATGTATGTATGTATGTGACGTATGCATGTATGTATGTGTGTATGCATGTACTGATTGAAATTCTCAAGTGTATATAGAAAGGCAAAGAAAGAATGCATAGCATATACAACAGTAAAGGCGTAATGAGAATATAAGCTTCAAAATGAATAGATAAAAAATAGGAGAGTATTACAAGTGCTTGAGAATGTTCAAGTGTCAAGCAAAATCAATTATCCGAGAATGTGCAATTGAAAATTACGAATTTTATTTTCAATGACACCTTCACCCGACCTCCTAAATGCCATGGATATTGTTGACATATTTGCAATAACTGTCAATTAGTAAAGGAAATATGCAATTTATAATTACAGAAGAGAAATTACCTCTCCTGCAGCTTCATATGCTAACTATTGGATGCCAATAAGATAACAAGAAATATGCAAATTATTAGCTGATTTTGTGATGCATTAGATATTGGTGTTACAGACACTAATCCTTACAGTCCAAAGGTGCACAAAGTGGCATAAATATTATTTGGATTAATCTTGTACTATGAGTACTATAAACACCCAAGTTTAACAACCCAAGGGATTATAAAACCTTAATATAGAAGAGATTCCAATTAGCAACATATTTCTTTATATTGGCACAAGATCTTAGATTCCAGTAGCATATTTTTTTCTTATGTTTTATCTGTCACTATTAGTCACCCTTTTGGGGGTGGACACTGGCATATTGAAACTTGGGAAATAAGTCTGGATGCTATTCTTAAAGCCCCACCAAAGGCTTGAATACGAGTCTGTCATCTCCCTAGTCGAGTATTCAACCAGCAAGCTATGACGGTCCCCAAAACATTCCAGTTAAAAAATAAAGAAATTACTATCACAGTATATTATATACACCAGTATGATTGTCCAAAGGTGTTGAAAAATGCCACGAGGCTCGAAAGCCTACAAATATTCATATATAGATAATCACGAGATGCGCCATTGTATATACATAGTGGTAGGTTTGTTCTGGTCTATCCAACTACAAAGTTGAGCATCTTCTGCCTCTCACTTTTTAACCAGAGGCAGGAAACAAGACTACACCTCCATTTTCTCTTGTGTGTTGTAGAAGTTGCCTTACTGGACCACAACAAGGAAACTAGGAATACCCTCTTCGTATTTTACTGTCAAAAATAATAAAAAAAAAATAGAGAGGTTCTACTAGGAAAAAGAGCGTTTATGTTGTTCTAATCTGAACATATCCCTTACTAGGGTGAACAGTTTTTTTTTTATTATGAACTTCATAAGCAACACTCAAATTTGTGTAAAAGATTTATATTTTAGTTTACAAGATTTTACAGGATCAAGCAATATACATGCTATGGACACCAAGAGATAAAAGTCACATGGGTAAATTATGATATGTAAATATTTAAAAGAATACAAGATTCAGGTGTATAAAGTTTTACATACCAATGATTAAAACAGCAATAGGTGTAGAGGGCTATTTGTATTATGATACATTATAAGATATATCGCTAAGCAAGCTATTATCGTTAGGTATTAAGACACCGTGTAGTATGAAAAGAAGGATAGGTCTAAAAAAAAATTAAGATAATACCTGATGGAGCATTGTAAATACGATTGATGTGCATAACACTCATTCCAGGCAATCTTGAAAGAAAATTCTTGTTGTTTATCAATGAGAAAGATACTATGAAGATATTTTTAGAAATGAATGGTTATCATGTAACAATATTTTTCTATTCATTCTGCATAAAAATGCCGTATTTTTTCTTTATATTTATAAGAATAATGCAAAATAAGTTCACAAAGTATTCCATAATAAGAAGTCGGGCAGTTCCTATATATATATATATATATATATATATATATATATATATATATATATATATATATATATATATATATATATATATATATATATATATATATATATATATATATATATATATATATATATATATATATATTACATAAAAAGCCCAATAAACACGCAATAAACTTCAAGACAAGCACATAAAGGAAAATCAAGAGTTAAAAAACTTCTCGTGTTAAAAGCTTCCATTCATGCACATGAAAATTGCAAAACTATTAAACTATCTGAAAACTAAATACTTGCTATATGCGATAAAGTAATAGAAGCAAAAAGCAATTGAACATTTCCAATTATCTCGAGAAAACCTGCCACACAATCATTCAAGGTGCTTTAATGTATTGCAGTACTTTCCTTGTAACAGAGAGTAAGTTTAAGGTGTATAAATAATCAACAAAACGAGAGCATATCCATATTCAGACCACAAGAAGGTCGAGGTATAAGAAATGTCACGAAGGATTTAGGTCGTTTTGAAAGGGTAAATGTGTTTATATACGACAAGTTCTGGTACCATCACATAAAAAGTTTCATAAAAAAGATGGATAAAGGTGATCAGATTTATATCTGATTCTAATGTCAATCTAGAAGATCACTGCAAACACAGCATACAAACATTGCTTTTAATGAGTTCAGGACCTTGGGAACCTGGAAATATCTGAACCTCAATTGTGAAATCTTTAGAAGTGACGTAATCTATATCAGTTTTAAAAAATGATAAGAAAATTACCTGAATTATATAATCAGATGCAAAGAGGTATGAAAATTACCTAATAAAATGTAGGTATATACCATTTGTCATTGATTTTGTTTGATTGTCTACGTTAACTAACCAGAGTCATTGCATATGGGGGAAATAATGTTGAATAAGTGACTAAAAATCCAGGTATTTGATATGGGAAACAATAATTATTTCATCGTTCTTGTGTCAGCAGTGGCTGTCAGTTAGTCAAACTATTGATTATAATATAAAAAAAAAAAAGAACATTTGAAAAAACTTTAACATAATTATCTCGCAGACCATTAGAATTCTGAATAGAATAATTAAATACTTTCTCATATGCAAAAGCTGGTGTTGTGCTATCATCTCTGGAAGTTCTGTTTTATAAGTTGTTTCCATATTGCCAGGTTTTATATGACGTCTATTGTTCTAAAGGGTCCTTAATACTTTATGTGTAGTAGGTAATGTAAGTCTTTTAATATATACTTATCTCTAGTGAAGTTATTATAAATGAAAAGGTTTTAATACCTCACTCAAATATGTTTGTCAAATTGAATCTGTGAAAAGAGACTTAACTGCTATGAAGTTACTTTTAAAGCTCTGTAGATACTGAACTACTACGAGGTCAAGGCAAGGAATTTCTCACAAAACAATTCAAAAGAACGAGAAAACTACTGGTTGGAAGAGCCGGAAAAATTTAGAAGATAGGTAGAACGAGCTTGTTTTCTACAACTTTAGTTTTGTATATCATGACATGAAGGGTTCCTTTTACGGAAAAGAATGACAATTATCGGAAATATCTGCTTCAGTGAGACGAGAGTACTAAATATTTTTCTTTGGTTTTTCTTAATAGTCATAGATTTTATTGCCAAATATTCACTATACATACAGGAATAAATATGCACATTATATTCAGAGGCACTAGCCTGCTGAACAAGAGCTCCTTGGCAGGCAGTTTAATATACATTTCACATTATCTAAAGTATGACGGCAATAGTTAACTAAAGCTCCAATATAGTAATCTCATGCTTATCTTGTAATAAAACAAAATAGTAGCCTGACCTTAACCTGGACATAATGATGCACCAATACTGTATTAATTATTAATCAACAGCTGCTTGATTTTGCCTAGCAAATAAATGCTGTTTGAGTTTCTTTTTAAATAAGGTTGTGCCAGTTATTGTTTTGAAATCTTCTGGTAATGAATTCCAACATTTTGGGTCAAAACAGTGAATAAAGAATTTGTACAAGGTTGTTCTCAGCTGTGGACATTTCAAATTTATATTGTTACCTCTGGTTCCATGGTTGTGTTGAATAAATCTAAATAATTTTCTGTTATCGCTAACATCACTATGTATAATAATAAGACAGAAATATTGCATCAAGTAATTACATTTAAGCAAGTTTAGCTCCTTGAATAAGGAGGAAGTTGGGTCATATTTTCCACTATATGCAATAGTTCTGATCAGTCTTTTCTGAGTCAAAGATGCATTCTTTACAATTGACGGCCAAGTACAACCCCAGATGAACAAACAGTGTATAATATGAGGATGGGATGGGATAGGATAGGAGGGGAAAAAAGGGGAGGGAATTAAGGATATAAGGGAATTGGAGGGAAAAGCACGAAAATTAAATAAAGTAAGATAAAGGATAACACATGGAATAGTATATGCTTTTTAAGGTCTCATTTGCTAGGTCATGGCGAATTTTATACAAAATTTCACACGTCTTGGAGTTTTGAGCAGACAGATTGAATATGATATTTCCAACTTAAATTTTCATCAATAATTACTCCCCAAAATTTCTTACAAGCAACTCTCTTAACTTCATACCCATTCATATTAACCTGGCCAATATTGTATACTACGGATCTCTTTTGAAATAAGATCTAGTCAGTTTTGGAAACATTTAGCTTTAATTTATTAACAAAGACTTAGTTGTTAATTTTTTCTAGTTCACTATTTAAAACAGAATGCAGGTGGTCAAGATTATTATCATGCAAGAGAAGGTTGGTGTCATTTGCATAAAGAATATATTTGAATTTATTACTGGCATTGGAAATATCATTTATATTAACTAAAATAACAATGGGCCCAGTATTGATCCTTGTGGTACTCCCCTCTCAATATTTTGCAACAAAGATGCATTCCCATTACAATATAGGGCTTGTTTTCTATTTTTCAAGGAGCTCTTAAATAACTGTAATGGTGTTCCCCTAATACCCACACAAGTTAGTTTTTCTATTAGTATATCATGGTCTAATGAGTCAAATGCTTTGGACAAGTCTAGGAAATCCCCTGCAACAAAGTTTTTATTTTCCAAATTTTGATAAACATCACTTGTAAAGTTCATTATTGCTTTTTCAGTGGTCTTATTATTACGGAATCCGTATTGATTTTCAGATAATAGGTTGAACTTTTCAAGGAATTCTTTAAGTCTGTGAAAAATCTCTTTTTCAAACACTTTACTTAAGGACGGTAAGATTGATATAGGTCTATAGTTATTTTCATCATCTACAGTGCCTGACTTAAATATAGGTATTACTTTAGCACTTTTTAGTTTGTCTGGAAAACATCCATGCTGAAAACATAGATTGATTATGTGGGTAAGTGGGGTGCCAATGTAATGGGCAGTGACCTGGAGTAGTTTTGATGGAATTTCATCATATCCCGACGATGTATTTGGTTTTAAGGTTTTTATATATTTAGTGACTTCCTCCCTTGTTACAGGATACAAGTAAAACGAAAAGTCTGGTGGATTATTAAGAAACTGTCGGTGTGAGTTTTGTTGCACATTTTGTTGTTCCTGTGTTGGTTGTGCTATAGTTAAGAAATGATTATTAAAGATATTAGCAGTGTGGTCATTATCAATTTTTAATTTGATTTCCTTTGAATGATTAATTTGTTTTCGTCCCATTAGGTTGTTTAATATATTCCAGGTGGACTTGCTGTTTCCTTGTTCCTTCTTAAACTTATCCTGAAAATATATATTTTTGCAGCTCGAAGTAGTGTTACTAATTTGTTCCTGTAAGCTTTATATCTGATTCCAAAAGACAAAGGCCATTTTGATGCAAGCCTTTCTAATTGGTGTTTTTCTTTTATACTATTTTTAATCCTGCAGTTATGTGTGGGCATCTGTTGTTTTTATTATTTACAGTCGATTTTCTTAGAGGAAAGCAGTCTAGAAATTTATCTCTAAATGTACAGTGAAATTTATTAAAAGCTTCATTTGCGTTATTTAGGTCTATGATATGATGCCTTTTTTCATGCGATATATCTCTAGTAAATTTAGCTATGTTATCATCAGAGTAATGTCTTTTTTCTACATACCATCAAATTTATGTTCTTCTTTTTTAAACTGGGAGTATACTGAGAAATGATCTGTTATGTCGGCGTACACTATGTAATTACTTATGTTGTCTTCAAGATTTGTGGTCCAGATATGATCGATTAGAGATGCACTATTTTCAGTTACGCTCGTAGGTTTAGTAGTTAGTGGAAAGCAGCCACGTGAATACATTAAGTTTATAAAATCAGTTACTCTTTGATCATTTATTTTAAACAAATCTAAGTTCCAATCACCGAATAAATAAATAGTTTTGTACTATTTTCTTGCTGCAAAATAAAATATTTTCAGTAAAGCTCCAAGGAATTAAGGCATGTTCCCCTTTGGTGGTCTATATACAGATGCAGAGAAGCAATTTTCCTTACCGTTATGTACCTGTCCACTAACACATTCAGTGAATCGTTCCATATTACTGCACTCCTTTACAACACTCGAGCTATACTTATTTGCTACATACATACATACACCTCCACCTTTCCTGTCTCTGTTCTGAGCGAACATATTGTACCCTTTTATATTATACAATGATTCAATATCATTATCCAGCCTAGTCTCCGAAAAACCCATTGCATCACATATATTATTTTCTGTTAAACATTGATCAACAAATATTTGAAGATTATTTGCAAGACATCTAATGTTCATGCACAAACCCGAAAATGCATTAGATTTATTTAAATTTGAATACAGTTCATTTAAGTATATATAAACTGAAAAAGTGTTGGTTGCATTTCTCATATTATTCAAAAACAAATCTATTTCATTTTCAAGATCAAGTGGGTTAAATATCATCTTATCAAGCTCATTGATACATAAATAGTTGGGAAGTACTTTGTCGTTGTTTGTTAGCCTTATAAGTTTATCGTCACTAATGGAATAGTATGGAAGGTATCTATTTACAGCCATAGTGAAGAAATTAATTACTCTACTTTTACATTACTGACTTACAAGCTACCATTTACGTCTTCCATATATTACCAGGTTCTTTCGGCCATTTATTGGTTTAGGGTGCAAGCGTTTTATAGCTCCAGTGGCGGGAGACATGGCAGGAGGTGGTGTGGGTGATGACATATCACTCTCCCGTCCCCCGCTCCCGCACCCCCCACCCCCACACCACCAATCCTGGTCATCTCCTCAACCACGCCACCCACAGCACCAACCACACTCTCGGCGTTGCATCGTTCCTTCATGATGAGCTTAGTATGTTTAAAGTAGGCTATTTTCTCTTTTGATCTAGCCTTCATGAAAGAAGAAGCTAGAAATGGATAAAATCAAAGAGAAGTGAAAATGTGTCTATTGAAGGAACAAGGTAGTTCTTGATAGGATAATAATAATAATAATAATAATAATAAATCTTTATTTCCAAAGTACATTGGGTATTCAAATAAGATGCATATATATTCCAGATAGACATCTGTGGTGTACGATATAGACATACTAAAACAAACAAATCATAAAGATGAGTGTACTATTAAAAATTACAAGTAAAATCTTCCTTTAAGAGTAACTTCTTAAGATTATATTTAAAAGTATACACTGAACCAGCATTTTTTAGTTCTCTGGGAAGCTGATTATATAAATGAGGTCCACGAATGTTTATATCTCTTGAGCCAATATCAGTTTTATACCTTCGTACTAATAAATCTTCCCCTTGACGGGTAGTTAACCCGGTAACTGAGCTTACTGTAGAAAAATTATACAAGCAATCAGGAAGATTGTTTCTTAGTATATTAAAAACAAAGGTACATATATCAAAAACATATTTATCTCTAATCTTTATCCATTCTAGATCTTTTAAAACAGGAGAGATGTGCTCGTATTTTCTTACATTGCCAACAGCCACTCGTGCTGCAAAGTTTTGTAACTTTTGTATTCTTTGTAATTGAGTCTTATTTGTACATCCCCAAACTTTGAGACAGTAATTAATTAAACTCATAGCTAAGGACTGGACAATTATTATACGAGTTGATGTTTCAAATGAGTCTTTTACCCGATTTAGATATATTAGAGTACCCATTACTTTTTTATAAATTTCATCTATATGCATTTCAAAATTCATGTAACGGTCAAAATAGACACCTAGCTTCTTTACCGAGTTCATTGGCTTAATGATATTACCGTTAAAATTTATATGAAGATTGTCATCAACTTCTGATAATAATTGTCTGGATCCGATAAGAATAGATTGGGTTTTAGTTTCATTAAGTAACAGACCATTTTTTAGAAAGTAACGTTTAGCCATATACAAAATTTCTTCTGCTCTACGAATAATATTTTCTAAATCATTAATTTCTCCTTCAATTAAGATTTGAGTATCGTCAGCATATTGAATGACATAACAGTTAGGTAAATATTTTACTAGATCGTTTACATATATTAGAAAAAGTATAGGTCCTAGGATCGATCCCTGAGGGACCCCAAACAATACCTTCTTGCGACTTGAAACTACGTCTTTTATTCTGACTGACTGGTAGCGGTTTTTTAAATAGTTCTCGAACCAGCTTGGGTCAATGTTTATTTTTTTTGCATTTTTCTAATAAGATGGTATGGTGTACACTATCAAAAGCTTTAGAAAGATTGAGTAGTAGTAGCAATGATATTTTCTTATTATCTATATTTTTGTATATTTCATCTGATATTTTCAATAAGGCAGTTTCAGTTGATAATTTTGCCCTGAAACCGTGTTGACTTTTTGCAATAAGTTTATTTTTTTCAAGAAACTCACTTAACTGATTTGCAACAATCTTTTCAAGTATCTTTGATAAAATTGGTAGTAAAGAGATTGGTCTATAGTTAGAGACGTCGTCAGGATTTCCATTTTTAAAACCAGGAATTACATGGGAATTTTTCCATAAATCTGGGTAAATATTGGTAACTATGGAAGTATTGATTATTACCGTCAGATAATATGCTATTACAAATAATGAATCTCTAATAAAACGAAAACAAATTCCATCTGATCCATATGCATTAGAGTCTTTCAGATTTTTTATTACTAAGATTACTGTATTACAATCTTCTGTAGTAGGATTAGAGACATCATTACTTCTATTGAATGCACTATGTTCTTCAAGATTAACATTATTATTATTATTACTACCATCATCACTATTATCATTACCATTACTACCACCATCATTATTATTTACACCATTATCAACATTACTATTATTATTACTACTACCATCATCATTATTATTACCACCATTACTATTATTGATTTCATTTATTATTTCTTTTTTTGTTTTTTCAAAGGTTTTTTTCCCCACTTCAGCGAAAAAATTATTGAACTCTTCTGCTTTAGCACTTACATCTACCTCATCGGGTATAATTGATATGTTACTACTTTTATTACAGTTATTGGAAAGCATGGTTTTAGCAATTTTCCATGTATCAGAGATATTGCCTTTAGCATTTTGAAATTCATTTTTGTAATACTGTTTCTTACTGTTACTTAATAATGATTTTACTTGTTTCTTATGCTCTGTAAACTTTTCTCTTAAAGGGATATTATCTCTTTGTAGTTTTACTTCATTTTGTAGTTTGTCTCTTTCTTTCATAATGTTTTTTTATGTCATCTGTTATCCAAGGAGCGGGGGGACGAAATATTTCTCTTGTCACGAGTGGTGCACATCGATCTATACATGATGATAAGACACTGGTTAAAATTCTTACTTGTATATTTATATTATCGGTATATGGAATTTCATTTAATTTATGTACTTCATTCATAAGTAAACTACAAAGTAATTCTTGTGAATAATTTCTTAAGCATCTGAATGTTTTAAAGATTGGTTGTCTCTTTGGTTTGCGAATATTTAGGGACGTTACAATTTCCTCGTGGTCTGCTATAGGGCTTGGCATTACGTCAAGAAGTTCAATAAGTGGAATAAAATACAAGTTGCAAGAAAAAAGCGCTATAAATCTAAGGTGCAATTCGAATCCAACAAGGGTTATCTGACAGTTTAGGATGACGACAGATGAAGATTCTAAGGGTGCATCATCTTTAAGACTACTTCTAATTCGAATTTGTTCACACTACAAAGAGTCAAGATTATTATTTATTTATCTAGCAGACAATGTCTGATATCTAATTATCTTAAAGTTATTTGGAAAATGGAATCTCAAACTCAAGATCAATAAAAATCTTACTAAAATGGCTACATTTTTTATATGAAAGGATAAAATTCAATAAAATGTGCAGGTCTCTCTCTCTCTCTCTCTCTCCTCTCTCTCTCTCTCTCACCAAAAAATTCTTTTCGACTTATTCGCTTTTGTGGACAGAAGGAAACCAAACATTTCTTAGCCTGAAAAATTGAATTTAGACTTTCCAAAAACTCTTTTGTACCTCCAATGCAATTGCTCTCTCTCTCTCTCTCTCTCTCTCTCTCTCTCTCTCTCTCTCTCTCTCTCTCTCTCTCTCTCTCTCTCTCTCTCTCTCTCTCTCTCTCTCTCTCTCTCTCTCTCTCTCCTCTCTCTCTCTCTCTCTCTCTCAAAACAATACTGAACATAAAAAAACAAAGTTCAGAGTGTATATTACATAAGAAATAATAATTAGAATATTTATAATAATAATAATAATAATAATAATAATAATAATAATAATAATAATAATAATAATAATAATAATAATAATAATAATAATAATTATTATGAAAATAATAATAATAATAATAATAATAATAATAATAATAATAATAATAATAGTAGTAACTACGATTATGATGCTATAAAGCAATAACAATAAAAATAATACTGATAGTTATATCTTTCTGAGTGCAATGTAACACTAAACCTTAAAATTTTTGCATAATGAAGATTAAAGAAGGTTTTTCAATAGCAAATCCGGAAAAAAACAATAAATTTTTCAAGTTTTATATTGCTTTATGTAAAAATTGCATTTAACAATATATCTATTTATGCTTAAGGCTTCAACTAAAAAGTACGATTATGATCTACAAACTGCATATTATATCCACTTTTGTATTAATTGCAATAGCTGAGCTAACAGGGGCTTGGAGAAGACAGACAGTGTTACTTTCTGTCTCACAAACACACTTATAGGTATGGAAGGAGGCAGGATTGAAATATATGGAGGAGGCTACTCAAGATTAGGGATCACACATGAAAGTGGGAAAACCTGAAGGTGAAGTTGGTTATTTGTTGAATAAAAAGCCTGGTTCCCTTCTAGGAGTTCAAGATTTAAGTTTTTAAACTGATAGACGTCAATTTTCTTCTTTCAAGCTACTTGGGGATAAGGAGGAGGGAGTAGTGGTGACTCTCGCGAGGTAGACTCCGTATTAGTATTAAATTCAATAGTTCTATTTCTTAAGTGGTAATCGTCAACTTTCAACGTTTAATTCATTTTGGAGATAAGGAGAAGGAAATTGTGGTGGCCCTTGCGAGTTAGACCCCAATATAGGTATTGAATTCTATAAATCGACAGTGACCCTTGTTCAGGGTTTTTCAACCTTTTTGTCCCCATGGCAAACGTTTGGCATCCCTATATACTGATGGCACACTACCCTTCAGAGCTGTATAATGATGATAATAAAATGATATAAAATGCATATACAAAACAGTGTATTAGTTCTGCGTTTTAATTTATGAAATTAATCACTGGCCCGAATTTACTATAAATAACTCATATGCATTGTAATCAAAACTCAAATTACATATTTTAATTTTTTTCCTTTTGGTATTTTTCAATTTTAAAAACTAGTTTAGATAACCGTGGCCCCTCTGAAAACAGACCATGGCCCACAGGTTGAATATCACTTCCCTTGGTCAATTTATAAAATTAAATAACCTATTTCTTCGCAATTATATTTTGCCAGTCAAGTAAAGATACATGGACATATCAAACAAATAATAAATAAATATGTATATCTAGAAATTTGGAATATTGACAGATAGAGAAATAGAAAAATAGAAAGGTACACAGACAGACGCTGATAAAGAGAAATCAAAGCAACAACTAGATAGGAGAATCCTACTCAAAATGCAATTTCCCATCCCTAGGGTAAGAGATGCTGTATGTGATTTTTTTCTCCATTTATTTCAGGTAACTGAATTGGCTTGGGACGTTCGCATTCAGGGTTCCGCTAAGAAACAAGATACAAAGCATATTCACTATACAAGAAAAGAAGGAAGGCTGAGTTAATTAATATAACATTGTAAGAATAACAAAGTTGCAACAAGGATAAAGAAAGAGTTTTAATAATATACGTGCGAGCGGTATATATATATATATATATATATATATATATATATATATATATATATATATATATATATATATATATATATATATATATATATATATATATATATATATATATATATATATATATATATATATATATATATATATATATATATATATATATATATATATATATATATATATATATATATATATATATATATATATATATATATATATATATATATATATATATATATATATATATATATATATATATATATATATATATATATATATATATATATATATATATATATATATATATATATATATATATATATATATATATATATATATATATATATATATATATATATATATATATATATATATATATATATATATATATATATATATATATATATATATATATATATATATATATATATATATATATATATATATATATATATATATATATATATATATATATATATATATATATATAGTATTATTATATATATATATATATATATATATATATATATATATATATATATATATATATATATATATATATATATATTTATATATATATATATATATATATATATATATATATATATATATATATATATATATATATATATATATATATATATATATATATATATATATATATATATATATATATATATATATATATATATATATATATATATATATATATATATATATATATATATATATATATATATATATATATATATATATATATATATATATATATATATGTATATATATATATATATATATATGTATATATATATATATATATATATATATATATATATATATATATATATATATATATATATATATATATATATATATATATATATATATATATATATATGGATATATATATATATATATATATATATATATATATATATATATATATATATATATATATATATATATATATATATATATATATATGGATATATATATATATATATATATATATATATATATATATATATATATATATATATATATATATATATATATATATATATATATATATATATATATATATATATATATATATATATATATATATATACTCTTTATGATTTCGACACCAGGAGGCACAACAAAATAATGCCCTCATCGGGCCTTGGCACGAAGAAAACATAAAGAGAAACAGAGATGGGGAGGGTTGGTCCTTGTCAAATGTGAAGGATAAGATCAGATGTGTAGCGCATATCCTAGAATATAACTGAAGGAAGACTTAACATCGAACTACCCTGGACATTTCTATTAAGTCCAAAAGACTCTTCAAATGTAGTATCACAATGGGCAGTTGGCGCCATGGGCCAACTTACTACATTTTAGATTCTCATAAGTGTTTATAGCAATCAAGGTGAAGATAATTGATGATGGAAATAATTAACAACTCTCAATTTTACTTTTCATAAAATATGTGGCCACAACTGTAACAAGATTTCCGTCTGTCATCAAAAAGTATTAAGTTATGTATAAGGGCAATATATCCCCACTTTCAATAGATCAGGCAAGGTTAGAGTAGGGTAACTTAGGTTAGAATATAGTGTGCTGGGTGATATGCCATAGACCTATTACGTCCCATGTGCAATTTGAAATTATGGCCATAATACTATGAAGATTCTCCCAAGGGATGTAGGAGTAAATGTCCTATGTCTGAATTCCATAATGCTAACTACTTAAAGGGTCCACTCAAATGAAAAGGGCGATAGGGAGTCTCGGCTCGTTATAAATGATTTATTTTAATCATACTCGTATATAAGATAAAATTCAGGAGACAAATAAGCCTAAAATATTAAAGAAAAAGAACATTCTGAGGAAATCTCTTCTTTGAAGACATGTATCTCACTGCTTCAAGTTTCATCCACAGTCATTGAAACATTCTTTGCTACC
>JAXCGZ010018162.1:17500-24551 GCA_037179515.1 Halocaridina rubra | reverse complement strand
GTAAGTCTAATTCCGTCAGCCTCTCATCATAACTGAGATTGCGTATTTCTGGCACCAGTTTCGTGGCATGTCTTTGAACTTTTTCAAGCTTAGCTATGTGTGATTACCTAATTGTGATTACCTAATTGTGTTTACGGGAAAGAGCCCAAAGCTCGTATCTTCCCGTCTCCTCATCGGTTCCATTTTATACTTAGTGATACTTATCATACCTGTCCTTAAAACTATGGATTGAGATAGCATTAACTACCTCCTCGCTTAGCCAATTCCAATTATCAACTACTCTTACACTGAAAAAGTATTTCCTTACATCCTGCAAAGAAGTTTTCTTACCAAGCTTCAAACTATGACCTCTAGTTCTAGAGCCAGCCATATCAAAATATCGATCCCTATCCACTCTATCATAACCATGAAGGAATTTAAAGATCCCCCTCACTCTTCTAGCTTCGAGTGATGGTAAGTCTAATTCCCTCAGCCTCTCATCATAACTGAGATTGCGTATTTCTGGCACCAGTTTCGTGGCATGTCTTTGAACTTTTTCAAGCTTAGCTATGTGTGATTACCTAATTGTGATTACCTAATTGTGTTTACGGGAAAGAGCCCAAAGCTCGTATCTTCCCGTCTCCTCATCGGTTCCATTTTATACTTAGTGATACTTATCATACCTGTCCTTAAAACTATGGATTGAGATAGCATTAACTACCTCCTCGCTTAGCCAATTCCAATTATCAACTACTCTTACACTGAAAAAGTATTTCCTTACATCCTGCAAAGAAGTTTTCTTACCAAGCTTCAAACTATGACCTCTAGTTCTAGAGCCAGCCATATCAAAATATCGATCCCTATCCACTCTATCATAACCATGAAGGAATTTAAAGATCCCCCTCACTCTTCTAGCTTCGAGTGATGGTAAGTCTAATTCCCTCAGCCTCTCATCATAACTGAGATTGCGTATTTCTGGCACCAGTTTCGTGGCATGTCTTTGAACTTTTTCAAGCTTAGCTATGTGTGATTACCTAATTGTGATTACCTAATTGTGTTTACGGGAAAGAGCCCAAAGCTCGTATCTTCCCGTCTCCTCATCGGTTCCATTTTATACTTAGTGATACTTATCATACCTGTCCTTAAAACTATGGATTGAGATAGCATTAACTACCTCCTCGCTTAGCCAATTCCAATTATCAACTACTCTTACACTGAAAAAGTATTTCCTTACATCCTGCAAAGAAGTTTTCTTACCAAGCTTCAAACTATGACCTCTAGTTCTAGAGCCAGCCATATCAAAATATCGATCCCTATCCACTCTATCATAACCATGAAGGAATTTAAAGATCCCCCTCACTCTTCTAGCTTCGAGTGATGGTAAGTCTAATTCCCTCAGCCTCTCATCATAACTGAGATTGCGTATTTCTGGCACCAGTTTCGTGGCATGTCTTTGAACTTTTTCAAGCTTAGCTATGTGTGATTACCTAATTGTGATTACCTAATTGTGTTTACGGGAAAGAGCCCAAAGCTCGTATCTTCCCGTCTCCTCATCGGTTCCATTTTATACTTAGTGATACTTATCATACCTGTCCTTAAAACTATGGATTGAGATAGCATTAACTACCTCCTCGCTTAGCCAATTCCAATTATCAACTACTCTTACACTGAAAAAGTATTTCCTTACATCCTGCAAAGAAGTTTTCTTACCAAGCTTCAAACTATGACCTCTAGTTCTAGAGCCAGCCATATCAAAATATCGATCCCTATCCACTCTATCATAACCATGAAGGAATTTAAAGATCCCCCTCACTCTTCTAGCTTCGAGTGATGGTAAGTCTAATTCCCTCAGCCTCTCATCATAACTGAGATTGCGTATTTCTGGCACCAGTTTCGTGGCATGTCTTTGAACTTTTTCAAGCTTAGCTATGTGTGATTACCTAATTGTGATTACCTAATTGTGTTTACGGGAAAGAGCCCAAAGCTCGTATCTTCCCGTCTCCTCATCGGTTCCATTTTATACTTAGTGATACTTATCATACCTGTCCTTAAAACTATGGATTGAGATAGCATTAACTACCTCCTCGCTTAGCCAGTTCCAATTATCAACTACTCTTACACTGAAAAAGTACTTCCTTACATCCTGCAAAGAAGTTTTCTTACCAAGCTTCAAACTATGACCTCTAGTTCTAGAGCCAGCCATATCAAAATATCGATCCCTATCCACTCTGTCATAACCATGAAGGAATTTAAAGATCCCCCTCACTCTTCTAGCTTCGAGTGATGGTAAGTCTAATTCCCTCAGCCTCTCATCATAACTGAGATTGCGTATTTCTGGCACCAGTTTCGTGGCATGTCTTTGAACTTTTTCAAGCTTAGCTATGTGTGATTACCTAATTGCGATTACCTAATTGTGTTTACGGGAAAGAGCCCAAAGCTCGTATCTTCCCGTCTCCTCATCGGTTCCATTTTATACTTAGTGATACTTATCATACCTGTCCTTAAAACTATGGATTGAGATAGCATTAACTACCTCCTCGCTTAGCCAATTCCAATTATCAACTACTCTTACACTGAAAAAGTATTTCCTTACATCCTGCAAAGAAGTTTTCTTACCAAGCTTCAAACTATGACCTCTAGTTCTAGAGCCAGCCATATCAAAATATCGATCCCTATCCACTCTATCATAACCATGAAGGAATTTAAAGATCCCCCTCACTCTTCTAGCTTCGAGTGATGGTAAGTCTAATTCCCTCAGCCTCTCATCATAACTGAGATTGCGTATTTCTGGCACCAGTTTCGTGGCATGTCTTTGAACTTTTTTAAGCTTAGCTATGTGTGATTACCTAATTGTGATTACCTAATTGTGTTTACGGGAAAGAGCCCAAAGCTCGTATCTTCCCGTCTCCTCATCGGTTCCATTTTATACTTAGTGATACTTATCATACCTGTCCTTAAAACTATGGATTGAGATAGCATTAACTACCTCCTCGCTTAGCCAATTCCAATTATCAACTACTCTTACACTGAAAAAGTACTTCCTTACATCCTGCAAAGAAGTTTTATTACCAAGCTTCAAACTATGACCTCTAGTTCTAGAGCCAGCCATATCAAAATATCGATCCCTATCCACTCTGTCATAACCATGAAGGAATTTAAAGATCCCCCTCACTCTTCTAGCTTCGAGTGATGGTAAGTCTAATTCCCTCAGCCTCTCATCATAACTGAGATTGCGTATTTCTGGCACCAGTTTCGTGGCATGTCTTTGAACTTTTTCAAGCTTAGCTATGTGTGATTACCTAATTGTGATTACCTAATTGTGTTTACGGGAAAGAGCCCAAAGCTCGTATCTTCCCGTCTCCTCATCGGTTCCATTTTATACTTAGTGATACTTATCATACCTGTCCTTAAAACTATGGATTGAGATAGCATTAACTACCTCCTCGCTTAGCCAATTCCAATTATCAACTACTCTTACACTGAAAAAGTACTTCCTTACATCCTGCAAAGAAGTTTTCTTACCAAGCTTCAAACTATGACCTCTAGTTCTAGAGCCAGCCATATCAAAATATCGATCCCTATCCACTCTATCATAACCATGAAGGAATTTAAAGATCCCCTCACTCTTCTAGCTTCGAGTGATGGTAAGTCTAATTCCCTCAGCCTCTCATCATAACTGAGATTGCGTATTTCTGGCACCAGTTTCGTGGCATGTCTTTGAACTTTTTCAAGCTTAGCTATGTGTGATTACATAATTGTGATTACCTAATTGTGTTTACGGGAAAGAGCCCAAAGCTCGTATCTTCCCGTCTCCTCATCGGTTCCATTTTATACTTAGTGATACTTATCATACCTGTCCTTAAAACTATGGATTGAGATAGCATTAACTACCTCCTCGCTTAGCCAATTCCAATTATCAACTACTCTTACACTGAAAAAGTATTTCCTTACATCCTGCAAAGAAGTTTTCTTACCAAGCTTCAAACTATGACCTCTAGTTCTAGAGCAAGCCATATCAAAATATCGATCCCTATCCACTCTATCATAACCATGAAGGAATTTAAAGATCCCCCTCACTCTTCTAGCTTTGAGTGATGGTAAGTCTAATTCCCTCAGCCTCTCATCATAACTGAGATTGCGTATTTCTGGCACCAGTTTCGTGGCATGTCTTTGAACTTTTTCAAGCTTAGCTATGTGTGATTACCTATTTGTGATGACCTAATTGTGTTTACGGGAAAGAGCCCAAAGCTCGTATCTTCCCGTCTCCTCATCGGTTCCATTTTATACTTAGTGATACTTATCATACCTGTCCTTAAAACTATGGATTGAGATAGCATTAACTACCTCCTCGCTTAGCCAATTCCAATTATCAACTACTCTTACACTGAAAAAGTATTTCCTTACATCCTGCAAAGAAGTTTTCTTACCAAGCTTCAAACTATGACCTCTAGTTCTAGAGCCAGCCATATCAAAATATCGATCCCTATCCACTCTATCATAACCATGAAGGAATTTAAAGATCCCCCTCACTCTTCTAGCTTCGAGTGATGGTAAGTCTAATTCCCTCAGCCTCTCATCATAACTGAGATTGCGTATTTCTGGCACCAGTTTCGTGGCATGTCTTTGAACTTTTTCAAGCTTAGTTATGTGTGATTACCTAATTGTGATTACCTAATTGTGTTTACGGGAAAGAGCCCAGAGCTCGTATCTTCCCGTCTCCTCATCGGTTCCATTTTATACTTAGTGATACTTATCATACCTGTCCTTAAAACTATGGATTGAGATAGCATTAACTACCTCCTCGCTTAGCCAATTCCAATTATCAAGTACTCTTACACTGGAAAAGTATTTCCTTACATCCTGCAAAGAAGTTTTCTTACCAAGCTTCAAACTATGACCTCTAGTTCTAGAGCCAGCCATATCAAAATATCGATCCCTATCCACTCTATCATAACCATGAAGGAATTTAAAGATCCCCCTCACTCTTCTAGCTTCGAGTGATGGTAAGTCTAATTCCCTCAGCCTCTCATCATAACTGAGATTGCGTATTTCTGGCACCAGTTTCGTGGCATGTCTTTGAACTTTTTCAAGCTTAGCTATGTGTGATTACCTAATTGTGGTTACCTAATTGTGTTTACGGGAAAGAGCCCAAAGCTCGTATCTTCCCGTCTCCTCATCGGTTCCATTTTATACTTAGTGATACTTATCATACCTGTCCTTAAAACTATGGATTGAGATAGCATTAACTACCTCCTCGCTTAGCCAATTCCAATTATCAACTACTCTTACACTGAAAAAGTATTTCCTTACATCCTGCAAAGAAGTTTTCTTACCAAGCTTCAAACTATGACCTCTAGTTCTAGAGCCAGCCATATCAAAATATCGATCCCTATCCACTCTATCATAACCATGAAGGAATTTAAAGATCCCCCTCACTCTTCTAGCTTCGAGTGATGGTAAGTCTAATTCCCTCAGCCTCTCATCATAACTGAGATTGCGTATTTCTGGCACCAGTTTCGTGGCATGTCTTTGAACTTTTTCAAGCTTAGCTATGTGTGATTACCTAATTGTGATTACCTAATTGTGCTTACGGGAAAGAGCCCAAAGCTCGTATCTTCCCGTCTCCTGATCGGTTCCATTTTATACTTAGTGATACTTATCATACCTGTCCTTAAAACTATGGATTGAGATAGCATTACCCACCTCCTCGCTTAGCCAATTCCAATTATCAACTACTCTTACACTGAAAAAGTATTTCCTTACATCCTGCAAAGAAGTTTTCTTACCAACCCCCTTTTGGAATCCGCACTTGAAAAAGCACATAGCTAAGCTTGAAAAAGTTCAAAGACATGCCACGAAACTGGTGCCAGAAATACGTAATATCAGTTATGATGAGAGGCTGAGGGAATTAGACTTACCATCACTTGAAGCTAGAGGATTGAGGGAGGATATGGTGAACAGGGATCGATATTTTCGATATGGGTGGCTCTAGAACTAGAGGTCATAGTTTAAAGCTTCGTAAGAAAACTTCTTTGCAGGATGTAAGGAAATACTTTTTCAGTGTAAGAGTAGTTGATAATTGGAATTCGCTAAGCGAGGAGGTAGTTAATGCTAGCTCAATCCATAGTTTTAAGGACATGTATGATAAGTATCACTAAGTAGAAAATGGAACCGATCAGGAGACGGGAAGATATGAGCTTTGGGCTCTTTCCCGTAAACATAATTAGGTAATCACACACACACACACACACACACACACACACACACGGGCAAGCCTGCCACGGCGCCCTCCGGGGGGAGGGCAAGCCTGCCGCGGCGCCCTCCGGGGGGAGGGCAAGCCTGCCGCGGCGCCCTCCGGGGGGAGGGCAAGCCTTCCGCGGCGCCCTCCGGGGGGAGGGCAAGCCTGCCGTTGCGCCTTCCGGGGGGAGAGCAAGCCTGCCGCGGCGCCCTCCGGGGGGAGGACAAGCCTGCCGCGGCTCCCTCCAGGGGGAGGGCAAGCCTGCCGCGGCGCCCTCCGGGGGGAGGGCAAGCCTGCCGCGGCGCCCTCCGGGGGGAGGGCTAGCCTGCCGCGGCGCCCTCCGGGGGGAGGGCAAGCCTGCCGTGGCGCTCTCTGGGGGGAGGGCAGGCCTGCTGCGGCTGCCCTCTGGGGGGAGGGCAAGCCTGCCGAGGTGCCCTCCGGGGGGAGGGCAGGCCTGTTGCGGCTGCCCTCCGGTGGGAGGGCAGGCCTGCTGCGGCTGCTCTCCATGGATAGGGCAAGCCTGCCGCGGCTGTCCTCCGGGGGGGGGGGCAAGCCTGCCGCGGCTGCCCTCCGTGGGGAAGGCAAGCCTGCCGCGGCTGCCCTCCGGGGGGAGGGCAAGCCTGCCGCGGTGCCCTCCGGGGGGAGGGCAAGCCTGCCGCGGCGCCCTCCGTGGGGAGGGCAAGCCTGCCGCGGAGCCCTCCGGTGGGAGGGCAGTCCTGCCGCGGCTGCCCTTCGGGGGGAGGGCAAGCCTGCCGCGGCGCCCTCCGGGGGGAGGGCAGGCCTGCTGCGGCTGCCCTCCGGGGGGAGGGCATTCCTGCCGCGGCTGCCCTCCGG
>JAXCGZ010018162.1:12500-15000 GCA_037179515.1 Halocaridina rubra | reverse complement strand
TCATCATCTTCTGCTTCATCTTCAGTGCTTCAGTGCTTCTGTGCTTTTTTTAGTGCTTTAGTATTTCATTGCTTCAGTGCTTTAGTGCTTCAGTGTTTCAGTTCTTCATCTTCTTTATCATCTTCTTCTTCTTCATCATCAACATCATCTTTAGTGTTTTAGTGTTTTAGTTCTTTAGTGCTTTTGTGCTTTAGTGCTTTAGTGCATTAATGCTTCAGTTCTTAAGTGCTTCAGTGCTTAAGTGCTTCAGTACTTTAATGTTTAAGTGCTTCAGTGCTTCAGTACTTCTGTGCTTTAGTGATTTAATGTTTCAGTTCTTCAGCTTCAGCTTCAACATCTGCATCTGCTTCAGCTTCTGCTTCTTCTCCATCTTCTTCATCATCTTTTTCTGCTTCATCTTCTGCTTCATCTACAGCTTCATCTTCTGCTTCATCTTCTGCTTCAGCTTCAGCTTCAACTGTTTCATCTTCGGCTACAGCTTTAGCTTCTGCTTCAGCTTCTGCTTCAGCTTCTGCATTTCCTTCTCCTCCTCCGCCTCCTCCACTCCTACTGTAATTATTATTATTATTATTATTATTATTATTATTATTATTATTATTATTATTATTATTATTATTATTATTATTATTATTATTATTATTATTATTATTATTATTATTATTATTATTATTATTATTATTATCATTATTATTATTATTATTATTAATGTTATTGTTATTGCAATTGTTATTATTACTGTTATTGCTATTGTTATTATTGCTGTTATTTGCTGTTTTAGTTCTTCAGTGCTTCAGTGTTTCGTTGCTTCATCTTCTTCATCATCTTCTGCATCATCTTCATCATCTTCTCCATCTTCAGTGCTTCAGTACTTCTGTGTTTATTTTAGCGCTCTAATGTTTCAGTGCTTCTCCACTTTAGTGTTTTAGTGCTTCAGTGTTTCAGTGCTTCATCTTCTTCATCATCTTCTGCATCATCTTCTGCTTCATCTTAAGTGCTTCAGTGCTTTAGTGTTTTAGTGCTTTAGTGCATCAGTGTTACAGTGCTTTAGTGCTTCATCTTATTCATCATTCATCATCATCATCTTCTTCCTTATCATTTGCTACATCTTCAGTGCTTCAGTGCCTCTGTGCTTTTTTTTAGTGCTATAGTGTTTCAGTGCTTTTGTGCTTTAGTGTTTTAGTGCTTTAGTGTTTCAGTGCTTCATCTTCTTCTTCATCTTCTTCATCATCTTCTTCATCATCTTCAGCATCATCTTCTTCATCATCTTCTGCTTCATCTTCAGTGTTTCAGTGTTTCTGTGCTTTTTTTTAGTGCTTTAGTATTTCAGTGCTTCAGTGCTTTAGTGCTTCAGTGTTTTAGTGCTTCATCTTCTTTATCATCTTCAACTTCTTCATCATCTACATCATCTTCTGCTTCATCTTCAGTGCTTTAGTGTTTTAGTTCTTCAATGCTTCTGTGCTTTAGTGCTTTAGTGCTTTAATGCTTCAGTGCTTAAGTGCTTCAGTGCTTAAGTGCTTCAGTGCTTTAATGCTTAAATGCTTCTGTGCTTCAGTGCTTCAGTGCTTTAGTACTTCAGTACCTCGGTGCTTTAGTGATTTAGTGCTTCAGTTCTTCAGCTTCAGGTTCATCGTCTGCATCTGCTTAAGCTTCAGCTTCTGCTTCTTCTCCATCATCTTCATCATCTTTTTCTACTTCATCTTCTGCTTCATCTACACCTTCATCTTCTGCTTAATCGTCTGCTTCATCTTCTGCTTCAGCTTAAGCTTCAACTGTTTAATCTTCAGCTACAGCTTCAGCTTCTGTTTCAGCTTCAGCTTCTGCTTCAGCTTCTCCGCCTCCTCCACTCCTACTGCTATTATTATTATTATTATTATTATTATTATTATTATTATTATTATTATTATTATTATTATTATTATTATTATTATTATTATTATTATTATTATTATTATTATTATTATTGTTGTTATTGTTATTGCAATTGTTATTATTACTGTTATTGCTATTGTTATTGTTTTTGTTATTGTTGGTGTTATTTATTGTTTAATGCTTCAGTGCTTCAGTGTTTCAGTGCTTCATCTTCTTCATCATCTTCTTCATTATCTTCAGCATCATCTTTCCTCATCATCTTCTGCTTCATCTTCAGTGCTTAAGTGCTTCTGTGCTTTTTTTCAGTGTTTTAGTGTTTCAGTGCTTCACTGCTTTAGTGCTTTAGTGCTTCAGTGCTGCAGTGCTTCAACTTCTTTATCATCTTCATCTTCTTCATCATCTACATCATCTTCTGCTTCATCTTCAGTGCTTTAGTGTTTTAGTTCTTTAGTGCTTCTGTGTTTTAGTGCTTTAATGCTTCAGTTCTTAAGTGCTTCAGTGCTTAAGTGCTTCAGTACTTTAATGCTTAAGTGCTTCAGTACCTCTGTCCTTTAGTGATTTAGTGCTTCAGTTCTTCAGCTTCAGCTTCATTGCCTGCATCTGCTTCAGCTTCAGCTTCTGCTTCTTCTCC
>JAXCGZ010018162.1:0-2500 GCA_037179515.1 Halocaridina rubra | reverse complement strand
TGTCTTGGCTATATGCCCAAGAGATATGCAACCTCTGGTATGCTTCCCAATGAAGCACATAACACAAGGGGAGAGAAAAAATCTTAGTAAATTTAGGTCGTGGAGTTCTATATAAATGTTTTTCTCAATTACATATATAAGTCATCCTTTCTACCTATTTTATTCTTCCACATGCCAATAAATTTTATGCACGCACACACACACACACACACACACACACACACACACACACACACACACACACACACACACACACACACACACACACACACACACACACATACACACACACATACACACACACATACACACACACACACATATATATATATATATATATATATAATATATATATATATATATATATATATATATATATATATATATATATATATATATATATTGGCGGTAAATTTTCTTATATACATATTTTGTTGAAAATGACCGCTGTTTTTTGAGACTATGTAATAAGTCGGAATATTTAATAGAATTCATAACGTTTCGTACAGCTTCGTACATTATAAAATGATTATCTAGTTGGTAGTGGATGGTTTAATATTGTACACTTTATTGAGGATGATCCGGATTGTTTCATTTACTGGAACGCTGGTGAAGAGGGATTCTGCATCTAGCGAGGCAATGATTCCTTGTGGATTTGTTCCTTTTAATATATGAAGGAAGTCCGCCGATGATTTGATGCTGTATTTACTTGGATGTAGGGTGTTAAGAGGGAATTTAATGTTTTTGCTAATTCATAAGTAGGAGTTCCAATCTGGCTTATAATTGGTCTAAGTGGATTATCCACTTTATGGGTTTTTTTTTTACATTTCCATAGGCCTATCCTAAGTCATAGTTACCTTCAAGTCTTTTTAAATGGATACTACTAACAGCTGCATTTAATGGTATTAACAGTTCTGTTTAACTTTTTGTTTAATGTCTTCAACAGGATTTTTAGTAATTCTTCTAACTTTCGTTTCATCGTTTAGAACAGTTTCCATCTTCACTAAATATTCTTCTTTAGCCATATATATCTTAGATGATTCTTACATATTTCTCGGGGACTCCCTTTTCTCTAATACACCTCCACACCTCTTGACGCGGTACTCGATCATATGCCTTTTCTAGGTCAATATAGACCATATGCAGTCCTTTCTGTTTCTCCCTATGATAGCTCTCAGCTCTTTTGCATATCTTTCAATCTCCACCACTTTATCTTTGGGTCCATCCTCGGCTTCTTACTTTTCCTACATTTTCTGAGCCTGCGATCAATTACCCTCTCTCCCCGCTCACTTCTCTCGCCCACCCCCGACCCCCATGAACTCTACCTATCCCAGCCCTCCAATTCCAAAGTGGTCATTTAGATCTCCTCCCAAAATTACCCTCACCCTTATAAGAATTGTTCTAATCTCCTGGTCCATCTCCTCGCTGCACAACCACTTTGTGGGGCACAGGCAAATAGCACATTGACTACTGTTTCTCCCAGTTCCAGTTATAAACTCATACTTCTGTCACTCTTTCTATTCACTCCAAGTAGGCTTTCCTTCAGGTCCTTGGATAGTATTACTCCTACACCATTCCTCTCTTCCTCAATTGCTCCACTATAGAACAGTTTGCAACTCTCACCCAGTTCCCTCGAATTATTTCCTTTCCACCTGGTCTCCTGCACACACAGCACTATATATATATATATATATATATATATATATATATATATATATATATATATATATATATATATATATATATATATATATATATATATATATAGTTTATTGACAAAATATTACAAAAGTATTACAAAAAATATATTAATTTTTTCTTTTTGTACAAAATAGCATAAGTAATAGAAACAATATTTTGTCCATCAAAATATCTTAGCCTAAAGAACAATACAAATATTCTCACAAACTTACCAACAAAAGTAAATAATCATATTTATCTTAATGCCTAATTCTGAAATACAGTTAGAAGAATAGATACATCCAATATTACAAATTAACCTATACATACAAAAAAATCAATGCTTTCCTCATTACAAGGTTGAATCTCTTCCTTATCTGTACAACTTTAGTACTTCATAAATATACTGACACAACTCGGTAATATGAAGCTCTTCATTCAAAAGTGATTGGACACTCAGATAGTTTAACATATTATATTTTTGTCTCACTGGTTGGGAGAAAGGACACTCAATTAGCACATGTTCTTCACTCTGAACTGCCATTTGATCACAAGCACATACTCTCATTTCTCTTGGTGTTCTGCTCCACCTTCCAGTCTCTACACGCAACTCATGAGACATTACTCTTAACCTTGTGAATGCCATTCGCAAATAATCTGGTACAAACTCTTTGCTACTATACACTTTATGTACTGTCAACTGACTATTTAAAATTTGTCTATATGTAAGATATTTTGTGGCACCTTCGGGTTTATTCAGTATTACAGTTTTTATTCCACTTAGAGCAGAAGCTTCCACATTATTTGCACTATATGAATT